>CM069903.1:162991033-163204445 GCA_036172215.1 Camellia granthamiana | reverse complement strand
ATTTTAAAAGAATAAGAGACAAACCCACTTTCAAAATCGCTCAACTTCTTGAATCAACAATCAATTTTCAAAGCTATTGAAGGATGATTTCGAAAATCATCTAGATCTTGCAAATATATATATATAACTCTAAGAAAATCTCTATCTTAAGTTTTGAAGAAGAAATGAGATCAAACCCCCAAAATCAATGGCGTCAAAACTCGATCTTCACCGCACACAACGAAGCCCTCGAGAAGTTAGCCAACTTTGATGAAGAATCTATGGCAGAACTCTAATGGATTTTGAGAAATCAAGGTTTTGATCTAATTTGGCGTAGGGAAATGTAGAGAGAAGGGAGAGGAAAGGGTTTTTAGAGAGAGAGAGAGACCTAACAAGAGTGAGATACACTCAACCTAAAGAGAAGAAAAGACCAAAATTTTAGACTCATCTACCACCGTACGTGCGACGCTTCTCCCGCACTTGCACTCCCACACCTGCATTTATTACAATAGCCAAACAAGCCCTCCACTGTTTTCCCCATGTGCAGTTCAAGCAATTTCGAATGCATTTTGTATTTTTGCTTCAGGGGCGCTGCCCCTCGACCCCATCAGGGCGCTACCCTCGGACTCGCCAAGGGCACTGCCCCTTGGACCCTCGCGAGCTGATCAGGCAGCTCGATCCCCGACCTGCCCAGTCGAAGTGGCAAAACATGAAAGAATAATCGAAACCGGGATCGCTACAAAAATATCAACTATATAAAAGAAATTTAACAACAACTAACCAATAAATGATCACATAACAACATCTAAACCAAAAAAAAAAAAAGTAATAATAATAATGAAAATATTCAAATGATATATATATATTCATATTAGTGTGTAAAATGATTAATCATCTGTAATATGATGTCAAAACATAAAAGAACTTGCTATTCAACAATTAAAAAAGTAATTCAAGCAGTAAATCTAAATTTAGAGGTTCTTCGAAAGCATCATTGTTATGCAGATTTTTCCTCTTGTGAGTTGTGATGATATAAAATAATGTATGAAATGAAGTATAATTTCATATATAGAATCACTATAAAATTTAAATGACAAATCCATAATATAGAATTGGTATTGGATACAGAATAATGCATGAAAAAATAAGTAATAAATAAAAAGAGGCAATTTAGCATTAAAAAAAAATCATAATACCCTTGAAAGAATTAAGAAGAGTAGAACTCTATATGTAAATAAAAAAATATATGTTGATGTGGTTTTTTTGTTTTTTTAAGTAAACTCTTAGAATTTGTCACATAAGAAAATGAAAATCACTACTTTTATAAGTTGTATAACTACTACAACAATTTACACTTTTAGCGACTAAACTTTTTTTAGTCGCCAAAAGTTGTAGAATAGGTGACTAAAAATTACATTGGTCGCCATTAAATATGGTTTTTAGCTACTAATTTTTTTTAGTAGCTGTATCTTAATTATTGGCGACTAAAAAAAAATTAGTCGCTAAATATGTGACAATAGGCAACTAAAAATTGTTTTAGTCGGCATTAGATCATGCTTTAGGCTACTAAAATTTTTGTTAGTTGTGATGTACCAGTTTTTGGCTACTAAAATAAAGTTAGTTGCCAAAAGGTTAGCATAATGTTTGCTATTAAACTTTGGCGACCAAAGTTTTGGTCGGCAAATATTCATTTTCGGTGACTAAAAAATTTTTAGTCGTTGTAAGGTAGTTTTTGCCTACTAAAATAATTTAGTCACTAAATAAAAAGTATAAATTTTACTTTTATCTTTGGTGACAAAAAAATTGGTCACTGAATATTTATTTTCGGTGACTAAAATACCTTTAGTCGCAAAAATGGTTACTTTTGGTGACTTAAATATTAGACGCTGTTAATTAAATGTTTGGCTTCTAAATAAATTAGTCATTGTAAATTAGCCTTTGGCGACAAAAAACAAGTTTAGTCGCTAAATGTATATAAAATTTTAGTGGGAAACCTTAAGTGTTGGCACGCAGTTCTTCTCAATATTTTCGAACAAGGGTTCTTTTCTTTCCTCTCTCTCTCTTCCCCCTCTTTTATCTCTCCATCAATGTCTACACTACCTACACCCAAACAAAAGTCTACAGTCACTTGCTCTCCCTCTTCTCATAGACTCACCATCCCTACTAACAGCCACCGCTGCTAACCATTGTGACTCTCGCTACCGTCGGTCACCATCGCGGCTCCCCCCTCGCAACCACATTCAGGTTTTTCTCTCTCTATCCCTTTCTTTCTTTCTCTCTCCCCATTCCCTCACCATCGCGGATCTAGGGTTTGATTTTATTTTTGATGTTGTAGGATTTTGATAAAATCATTTTAGGGCTTTACTCTTTTTCTACATTTGAAGCAGATATGAGCTCCAAGTTGTGTTTAATTCCACACTTTTGTTGCTCCAAGTGGTAAATTTGATCATTGTGTACATTATGACTCATGATTTGTATTATGCTCCATTATTCCATACAATAAATAAAATGGAGAGTACGATTCCGATTCGATTATGGGATATATTTAGAAGTTCTGTTAAATGCCAATCAGGCTCTTTGCCTCTCTCTCTCTCTCTCTCTCTCTCTCTCTCTCTCTTTGTATTCTGTTCTTCTAAGATCTGATTTACCTTAAAATATTGCTTCTGAATGGTGATTTGATACATACTATTTCTATATATTTATATATCTGTAGTTCGGTGGTTACACTGGCTCTGAAGATATACATAAACACGTAATCACAAGCCCTTGATTTTTTCTCCTTCTGTTGATCAAGCTCAAACTGTAAGTCTCTCCAGTCTCTCCAATCTCTCCATATATTCATTCATTTAGGGATCAGATCTAGTACTTTGAATGAATGGCTAAAATGTACTGATTTTAATTTGTTTTTTTTCATTGTCTGGTTTTAATTTGAAAAATTGAGTTCGTTTCACTTTCGAATTCGTGCTCTTCTCAAGCATATCTAGAGTAAGTGATGATGTTTTTTGTAATTTATTTCAAATTTTCTTTTGTAATTTTCTTTTTTCATTTGCTGTGAAATTTAGGTTTTTTTTTTTTAACTTTATTTATTTATTTATTTTTTATGCATTGTTACTAGATTGAAATAAAGGTGTTGTGATTGGAGAAAAGAAAGAGAGAAGATGACTGAGAGCAAGAGGTTTCAGCTCGGGACTGTTGGCGCGCTGAGTCTATCAATGGTTTTGTCAATTTCAATTGTGATCTGCAATAAGGCCCTTATTACCACATTAGGTTTTAATTTTGGTGAGTTGCTTACAATCAATTGCTTACATTATGTTTTCTATATATTTTTCTTTATTGTATTTATTATAAATTCAATGAAGTGCACCATATGAGAACTGTATCTTCCAAAGCCATAACTGAACCATTCAGTTGGGGAGCTATGTAACCAATATATGAAGTACATGCAAAAACCTTAAACAAAGGGTTCAATCTTGCTATTGACCAATACACAAAAAAAAAAAAAAAAAAAAAAAAAAAAAAAAAAAAAAAAGAAGAAGTGAAAATTCCTAGTGAAAATTAGAAGATTAGGAGATGAATTCCTATTTTTTAATTTTAAGGCACTCATTATAGACATAAATATTTTAACCAATTAATAGGATTCAAAAAAACTCATTCATTGATTAGGTTTTTATTCTTGTAGCTGTATTTCACTATAATATTAATTTTGTCTCTTTTTCAAGTGCTAAGGTGGACTCAACAATTTGGAAAGTCTCTACCATTTTTTAGTTGGGTTCCAGTGATAAATGGTATGACTCATGGATAGAATAGGATGTCTAGAAACACATAGGCAACTAAAAATTTACTCATGGATAGAACAGGGTATTTTTAAGTGTGCTTTATGTGGAGGGAAGTGTTCATGATTTGTCAAATCATATTACTTCAAAATTCCTTTTAAACGAATAACTCAACCAATTAAATTTTGTACGTATGATTTAAACTAGAATGAAGGAATAATGGGCTTTCATACTAGAATGTAGGTTCATCTCTCTCTCTCTCTCTCTCTCTCTCTCTCTCTCTCTCTCTCTCTTGCATGGTTTGTTGTTTGCTTGCCATACATTGTTGGTTGTTGAGTCTACTAACTTAAAACTTTTGGGAATAGAGCTCTACTTCTATGAGCTTCTATTTGCACACTAGTCTTTTTTTCTTTTCTTTTTTTTTTTGGTTGCTCAGTTCACATTAGTTTGTCAATTGTTAACAAAAATTCATGGTTCGGATTCAGTAGTTAATATACGAATAATGGATTTTTGTTTAGTTGATACTCGAAAGAGAAAATGGTGTGAACTGAAAAGTTTTATGGTCTATTCCTGTCTTGTTGTTCTAGTATCTTTCTCATTATGCACTCTATTTTGTTTGTCTTCATGCATTGTGTACTCTATTTTACTTCTCATTGTGCATCTTGTTTTTTCGGTCTATTTGTCTCTCCATGTGCAACAAAGTTACACATAAGGAAAAGTATTAACTTGATATATATATATAGTTGGATTTATTTCTAATACCTAAAGCTTTTTGGATAATTATTTCCTAATACCTTGGTCCTAGATTAATTGGCTCGGATATTGAGTTATAAAAAATAAAAATAAAAAACAGTTGCCTTGAGATGAGGGGGTTTTTTTTTTTTTTTTTTTTTTGTGAGTGTGTGTGTGTGTGTGTGTGTATGTGTGTGTGCGTGTGTTTTAATTTGGGAATTGGGTTTTAATTTGTTGTGATTTTGGAAGGTATGTTGCTAAGGGAAAGGGGATATTGCAACATCATCAACTGATTGATGAGTTTGAGAATATTGTTGGAGAAGATGGAGTCATGCAGGAGCTCAAAGAGAGTCCTTTTAGCCAAATTCTGAAGTTTGCAAAGGTAAGTGTGGCACTAACTGTAAAGGTTACAACCTAACAAGACCATTTGAAGGACTCATGGAAATTGAATTACTAAAAAAAAATAAATTAAATTGATATTTATTTTTGGTATTCCAGTCTAATAATTGTTTCTAGCAGCTATAATGCAAAAAAAAACACGAAAATATATATATGTATATATATTTTTTCCAGAAAATGCAAAAAATGCAGTGTTGATAGTATTACATTCATTGTCAATTCTGTGAAATTTTTCTATGTTTATAGCATTACACAATAATGTTGCCTTTTGTCACATCATCAACTAATTTTGTCTTTATGGCTGTGTCTGCACATGTATTTGCATGTGTATATATAATTTGTATGTTTTTTTCTTTAATTGGTGCATTCTCCCAAACACCCCTTAACGCCCTACCCTTCCCAAAT
Organism: Camellia granthamiana; assembly: GCA_036172215.1. Taxonomy (NCBI): domain Eukaryota; kingdom Viridiplantae; phylum Streptophyta; class Magnoliopsida; order Ericales; family Theaceae; genus Camellia; species Camellia granthamiana. Next base: position 163,199,157 of record CM069903.1, on the reverse strand, counting down.
CCATCCAAACGCCCATGCCCCTACCGGGGCTTGAATCCCCAATCTCCGCTGTGGAAGTGTTGGGCCATCGACCATATTTATGTGTGTACATATATATAAGAAACCCAAATTACTTCACTTTTCGTTTTAATAAATTGTTCTGAAGCTTAGAGACTTGTTTTATATCTTAGTTTCTTCGATTTGTTTTGATTTTTATTTCATGCAACTGAATGTCAAGGATAGGGAACCATGTTATTTGGGAAAGATCCATGCAATTTGAAAAATGATAAATGAAAGAAGGTTTCTCTTAATAAATGGTTCCCTTCCATGTAATAGATGAGTCTTCTCTTGACATTGGTAAACATCATCCACAAAAAGTCCAGTTATGTAGATGATCTCCATTGAAATTAGCATCTCTTAGTTAATATTTAGCATGAGAAGATGATTTGTTTAGTAGCATAAACTGAGTCTGTTAATGCACATAGAAAATAAGCCCATGCTTGTTTAAATGTTAGCATTTTACTTTTCCAGTAAATAATCTTATTTCTATTTTTGGTGCTGATTTTGCGTACCAACTGCATTATGCTTCTAGTTTCACAATCATATTCTTTGGAAGCCTTTTAGAACAATGGCACAATATATGAATTCTTTTTCTGTTTATATTTTGTTCAGATTCTTTTTGCTTGCACACTTGATTAATACATCACAATTGCAGGAAGCTATAGTTCTACCCCCATTTGTGGCAATAGCAATTCGCCCAAGACCTGGTGTTTGGGAATATGTTCGTGTCAATGTGTATGAACTGAGTGTGGAACAATTAAGTGTTCCAGAATATCTTCGCTTCAAAGAAGAACTTGTGGATGGAGAGTAAGGAACCTCCCTTGAAATTGTTTAATCATTATTAATCTACCCCTTTGCATATTTATTTAATTCATCACAAGTTTAATTGGAATCTGGAATTTGGAACCTGGTCTAGGTACAATGAAAATTTTGCGCTGGAACTTGATTTTGAGCCATTCAATGCAACATTTCCTTGACCAACTCAGTCATCTTCCATTGGCAATGGGTTCAATTTCTCAGTCGTCACCTATCTTCAATCATGTTCCGTAATAAAGAAAGTTTGGAGCCTTTGCTTCATTTTCTTCGCACCCACAAACATAATGGTCTTGTAAGTCTTCTTAACTTTTGGCATTGACATTGTTTTGACAATCAATTTCTTGGGTGTTATCTAAAATAAAAAAATAAAAAAATCTAAATTTAAATACTATCTTTTTGTTGTTAAGCATGAGGGCAAGCTAAGATCATGCAATTGAAGAATTAAAATATGTGTAGGTAGAGAGGGCCTATCATAGTACCCGTTATGCGATTTTGACCTTGAATGCTTCTATCACTGATCTTTTAGAGATAGACTAATCTCATTAGAGTTGTTATTTGTATTTTTTATTTTATTTTTCATTTTGTCAATAGGTTGAAATTTTGATCTGTCAGATGAGGCTTATTGTCCAGGAATTGTTAGATGTTAATTTTGGTTTTTGAGTCCTATAATTTGTTACACAGAAAAGAAGAAGTGAAAAATCTTAGTGAAGACTATGAGTAATGTTGTTGGACTCAAGTAATAGTTGAGCCATTGCATCTGTAATTTCTAGCATTGAGCCATTGGGCTATTACATCTGTATTGTAATGAACTTACAAAAAGTAGCAAACAATCTAGTCAACTGTGCAATGTGTACTCTCATCATTCCTCTTCAATAGTTACATATATTGTACCTAAATTTTCTATACAGTTAGATAAGTTTGTAAACAGTTAATACAATTCAATGTTTAGGGAGTACAGATTGGTATTCTGCCAAACAGTTAATACAATTCAATGTTTAGGGAGTACAGTTAGAAAAGTTGCAAAACTCACCAAAAAAACATTCGAAAACTGAATCTCGATAAACTAATTAAAAAAAAGGGCTCAAAAACCAAAATTAAAATTAATATTATAGCAACATAAACTACACACTGTTTCTCCACACAGTTATGATCTTAGGTTACCATAGAAATGTACTCGATGGTATAAAAAATTGCATCACTCTGTTTTTCAGTAATTCTTAAGTTCAGAGAAATGTATTTGACTAGACATTGACTATCCAATGAATTCAAATTGAATTGCCTTCTAAATTTTTTCTTCCAAAATTTACAAATAGATGGGTAAAATCCATATGGTCTACAGGGTATAAGGAAGACAATTATGCCATCCAACCAACAAAGGTACAGAGTTGATTGTTAAATCAAAGCTTATTATTATGATTATATATTATCACCAAAATCTAAAAAATGAAAAGAGCGTTTCTGGAGCGAAAATTCAAAACAACCCCCAAACGACCATGTAACTCTCACGGACAGCTTCCCCATGACAAATAGAACTTGTGACAACTAACGAAATGTAATTCGGACTCGTAGGTAGAGAGTTAGAGCCAAATACGCCCTAAACTTACTCCAAAAAGAGCTTTCCGAGGGCAAAAATTCAAAACAGCCCTCGAACGACCATGTGACTCTCACAGGCAGCTTCCCCACAACAAATAGGACTTGTGACAATTGACGGAATGTAATTCGGACCTGTAGGTAGAGAGTTAGAGCTAAATATGCCTTAAACTTACACGAAAAAGAGCTTTCCGAGTGGGAAAATTCAAAATAGCCCCCGAACGACCGTGTAGCTCACACGGATAGCTTCGCCATAACAAATAGGACTTGTGAGAACTGACGGAACGTAATTCGGACCTCGTAGGTAGAGAGTTAGAGCCGAATATGTCCAAAATTTAGTCGAAAAAGGGCGTTTCAGGGGCGAAAATTCAAAACAGCCCCCGAACCACCGTGTGGCTCACACGGACAGTTCCCCTATGACAAATAGGACTTGTGAGAACTGACGAAATGTAATCCGGGCCCATAGGTTGGGAGTTAGAGCCGAATACGCCCTAAACTTAGTCGAAAAAGGGCATTTCGGGAGTGAAAATTCAAAACAGCCCCCGAACCACCATGTATCACACGAACAGTTCCCCAATGACAAATAGGACTTGTGAGAACTAATGGAACGTAATTCGGGCCCGTAGGTTGGGAGTTAGAGCCGAATACACCCTAAACTTAATAGAAAAATGGCGTTTCGGGGGAGAAAATTCAAAATAGCCCATGAACCACCGTGTGCCTCACACAGACAGTTTCTCCATGACAAATAGGACTTATGACAACTGACGGAACGTAATTCGGACCCGTAGGTAGAGAGTTAGAGCCGAATACACCTTACACTTACTCAAAAAAGAACTTTTCGACGGCAAAATTCTAAACAGCCCCTGAACGACATTGTGACTCTCACGGACAGCTTCCCTATGAAAAATAGGACTTGTGACAACTGATAGAATGTAATCCGGACCCGGAGGTTGGGAGTTAGAACCGAATACACCCTAAACTTAGTCGAAAAATGGCGTTTTGGGGGTGAAAATTCAAAACAGCCCCCTAACGACCGTGTGACTCTCACGAACAGTTTCCCCATGACAAATAGGACTTGTGACAACCGACAGAACGTAATTCGAACCCGTAGGTAGAGAGTTAGAGCCGAATACGCCCTAAACTTAGTCGAAAAAGGGCGTTTCGGGGGCGAAAATTCAAAACAGCCCCCGAACGACCGTGTGGCTCACACGGATAGCTTCACTATGACAAATAGGACTTGTGAAAACTGATTGAACGTAATTCGAACCCGTAGGTGGAGAGTTAGAACCGAATACGTCCAAAACTTAGTCGAAAAAGGGCGTTTCGGGGGCGAAAATTCAAAACAGCCCCCGAACCACCATGTGGCTCACACGGATAATTCCCCCATGACAAATAGGACTTGTGAAAATTGACGAAATGTAATCTGGGCCTGTAGGTTAGGAGTTAGAGCCGAATACACCCTAAACTTAGTTGAAAAAGGGCGTTTCAGGGGCAAAAATTCAAAACAGCCCCCGAACCACCATGTAGCTCACACGAACAGTTTCCCCATGACAAATAAGACTTGTGAGAACTAACGGAACGTAATTCGGACCCCTAAGTTAGGAGTTAGAGCCGAATACGCCCTAAACTTAATCAAAAAAGGGCGTTTCGGGGGCAAAAATTCAAAACAGCCCCCGAACCACTGTGTGGCTCACACGGACAATTCCCTCATGACAAATAGGACTTGTGAGAACTGACATAACGTAATTTGGACCCGTAGGTTGGGAGTTAGAGCCGAATACGTCCTAAACTTAGTCGAAAAAGGGGCGTTTCAGGGCGAAAATTCAAAACAGCCCCCGAACCACTATGTGCCTCACACAGACTGTCCCCCCATGAAAAATAGGACTTGTGAGAACTGACGGAACGTAATTTGGACCCGTAGGTTGGGAGTTAGAGCCGAATGCACCCTAACTTAGTCGAAAAAGGGCGTTTCGGGGGTGAAAATTCAAAACAGCCCCCGAACCACCGTGTGGCTCACATGGACAGTTCCCCCATGACAAATAAGACTTATGACAACTGACGGAATATAATCCGGACTCGTAGGTTGGGAGTTAGAACCGAATACGCCCTAAACTTAGTCGAAAAAGGGTGTTTCGGGGACAAAAATTCAAAACAACCCCCGAACGACCGTGTGGCTCACACGGATAGCTTCACCATGACAAATAGGACTTGTGAGATCTAACGGAACGTAATTCAAACCCGTAGGTTGGGAGTTAGAGTCGAATACGCCCTAAACTTATTCGAAAAAGGACTTTCTGGGGGCGAAAATTCATAACAGCCCCCGAATGCACCTTACACTTAGTCGAAAAACTTGCAACACTTAGTTAAAAAAGCAACAACTTTATTAAAATAACATCTCCATATTCTAATAATTGCCTTTATATATTTATAGAACGAAGAAATTACATATTACATTGTTTGTGAAGTTGGTTGGAATAAATATTACATGATACATATATATATACTTTCTTTTATTTTCAAGAAGACATTTCTCGATTGTTCTACCTTAAATGCATGTTAGAACATGTTCCATATAGCTGACTGAATTGATATTTTGTAACCAATTCTAATGTTTCATATTTTGTTTTTCTTTGTAGATGGCTTTGTTGCGTGGACTTGTGGATAATCCATATTGGTGTATGGAGAAGAATTTTCACTTTTGTGTAGAACTAATATAATATTTTTATCGTACTTAGCTTTTGTGTAGTTCATTATTACTGATATAGAAAACTTTTGGCAATCAACAGATAATGACTGTCGTGGTACATAGATCACCTTTTGTCATTATACATCTAGGACGTTTTGTCATGGTCCATAGAAAACTTTTGTCGTGGTACATATATCACCTTTTGTTGGTACAGATTACGATGGTAATTTGTACTATGCCAAATGGTAATTTCGCTTGGTAGTAAATGTATTTTTTGTATACGGAGGGCTTTGATTTTTGTATGATATATTTTGTATAGAATTATTATTTTAGTTTGGACAATAGTTGATTTGTATGGATTTTGATATTTAATGTTATTTATTTTTGGTATATGGATGCAGATTGTGGAATGATTGATAGTATGTATCATTTTGTTTATATACATATTACAGGTTGCATTGTATATAGACAGGTTGTGGAGAAATTATAATTTCGCGATAAAATATAATATCACGTTTTTGGCAACTAAACAATTTGTAGCTAAAAAGAAATTAGGAAAAGACATTTGGCGACTAAAAGTTTTGTAGCAAAAAAAAAGACATTTAGTGACTAAAAGTTTAGTAGCCCAAAAAAAAAAAAAAAAAAAAAAGACATTCGGCGACTAAAAGTTTAGTAGCAAAAAAAAAAAATCAAACATTTTACGACTAAAATATTTTGTAATTAAAAACAAAAAACTAAATTATTAAAACACTTTTGCCGACTAAAATTTTAGTAGCAAAAAATGTAGAACTTTCGGCAATCAAATATTTAGTAACCAAAAGAGGAACTCTTTGCCAACTAAACATTTAGTAGCCAAAGATGGGGATTTTCGGTGACTAAATTTTTAGTAGCCAAAAAAGAACTCTTTGCCGATTAAAAGTTTAGTAGCTAAAAAGGTGGGACTTTAGGCGACTAAAAGTTTGGTCGCCGAAAAGGGTCTAATTTAATTTAATGTTCAATCTTTTTGCGACTAAAATTTTAGTAGAGAATTGTATATATTTGGCGACTGAAATAATTTTAGTCGCTAATTACCTTTACCGACAATTTTTTGGTGACTACTTTTGCGACTAAATAATTTAGTTGCCAAAACCATTCAGCAACTAAAAATGAACTTTTGGCGATTAAAAATTTAGTTGCCAAAAGTGAAAATTCTTGTAGTGAACGTCTATGCTATATATTATACTAAAGTGACTTTTCGCAAGGAGCCTTATGGAAGCTCCAAAACTTCTACCAACATTTGTGAATTTTTGAATTAAAATATAATTTTAAAAAATGTTACTGGCTAACCCATTAATCAATAATTATAAAAATACTAATTATCTCATGATTTATCCTTTTTAAAAAGAAAGATAAAAGAATCTTCATCATCTATTACTAAAATCTATCATCTCTCACAAAAATTTAAAAGGAAAGATTAAGAAATTTTCAAAACTAATCTAAAATTTTTAATTTTGTAATTTAAAAATTAAGAAATACACATGTGATAAATTAAAAAATTTGAAAATATTTATATAGAAAGTCTAAAATAAGGTTGTAATCATATATAAATCATATGAAATTTGAAAATTCTCAATAATTAAATTTAACATGAAATTTTATTCATATTTAATTCAAAACTTTTTATTATACTATACTATTATATAAGCAAAACCATTGTCAAGCCTTTGAAAAAAATTATAAAACTATAAAATTTAATTGATTAATTTATGAATTATTTAAGGCATCAATTATCAATGATATATATCTATGATTTTAAATTTATTTTTTTATACATAAAAAGTATAAAAAAAAAAATTAGCTATATCCATGCCTAACTTGAAATTTAAAAAAGTCCAAATAATATTTAACAATTTGTCTAAAATTCCGATTATAATTTTGTCTAAAATTTGAACATATTTACTTCATAAAAATGAAAATCTCTTCTATTTTTTTTTTTTGGGGGGGGGGGGGGGGGATTAAAATATACATGTGGCATAAAATACATCTAACCATAAATAATAATAAAAAAGAAAAAGAAAAAGGAAAGGCTATAGATAGAATTTCAAAACAAAATTCTTAACAATTCCTAAGTTGCTTCTAATTTTAAATTTAAGCATATATAATTTGAATATCTTTATATGAAAATATAAATGAAATTAGGTATATATCATATTTTATAAAACAGTTATAAAATTCAAGTACTCATATATTAATCTTATTGAGAAAAAAATGAAATGAAAACTTGAAAATTATAAATTGGCATATAAATCAAACCAAGCTTGGCTTCAAGGTTGTGTTTAGTGTATAACCCAGTTATAGCAACCCCAAGATGAAAATTATAATATAATATAAATATAAAATTCAAATTAATTATTTACCAAATATTTCTACTTATTAATCGACATTGTCCCTGAATTGTTAAGAAATTATTAATAAATTTTAATTTTTATCTTTGAGCCATTAAATTTATAGTTGATGCATATTTAAAAAACCTCAGGTTATTCTTACATGATTAAAAAAATTAAAAAATAATTATAGAAGTAAAAAAAATTTAATCACCTCACAATAAATTAAAATTAGCTAATAGGGAATGAAAGATCAAGAAATTATTTGAGAATAATAAACAATTCAAATAATTTTTCATTTCTTACACCTAAAAATAAAATTAATCTTTACTTGAATGGAGAAATTATTGTAGAATATTAAAATACTCAATTAATTTGTTGTACGATACTTAAAATCCATCTTTATTTTTCTCATTTGAATTATTTTTATAAAATTAAATCTGAAAATTAATTTCTTACCTTCATTAATGATTAAATTTTTACTTTATTTTTTTATTTCTCACCATTATTTTGTTCTATTATTATTTATAGCAAAGTGTTGTTATTTAAATTATCTAATTTTACTTCTTCAATATATCTAATACTCATATAATTTTATTGACAATATTGAGAAATTAGGCTCTAATACTAATTTAAACACACAATGAAATAAAACACTTTCTAAATAAAATAAATAAATGCAATTTAATTTAGGCCATTAAATATATATGAAATTATTATTTATTTTTCATAATTTTTTTAAAACATGAATTTAATTTCTTGACTCTATTTTTTTCCACAACAAGTTTTTTTTTTTAAACTTTTATAAACAAAAAAAAATAGAATAAAAATTCAACCATTAATGAAGGTGAGAAATAAATTTTATGATTTATTTTAATAAAAATAGTATAAATGAGATAAATAAAGACAGATAAATAAATTTTAAGTATCATACATAACAAATTAATTGAGTATTTTATTATTTTCAAATAATTTCTTCATTCAAGTAAAGATTAATTTTAATTTTAGGTGTGAGAAATGACAAATTGTTTGAATTATTTATTATTCTCAAATGATTTCTGGGTTTTTTATTCCCTATTAACTAATTTTAATTTATTCTGAGACGATTAAATTTTTTTTACTTCTATTTTTATTTTTTAATCATGTAAGAAATATTAACCTGTGCTTTTTTAAATATGCATAGACTAGAAGCTTGATGACTCAAAGATAAAATTTAAAATTTGAGAATAATATATGATTGAGAAAAGATAAAATAATAATTTTTTTATATAGTAATAAATAAGTAATGCAAATTGCTGGGTAAAAAATAAATCTATTTATTTTAACTTTAAAAAAATTAAAATAATAAAATCATTACTTAAAATAATAAATTTTAGGTTATTTATGTCGTGTGAAATAAGTCTTATGTTAAAGGGTAAATTACAAATACACCCCCTGAGATTTGATTAAAATATGAATCACCCCTTGTGGTTTTGGAAATTACATTCCATCTTCATAACAAATCACCCCTTTTATTAATAAATCATGAAGTCAATTAATCATTTTTAATGATGTTAGAAATATGTTTCAATTAATAATTTAGATAATTTTATTATTATATAGGAGAGCAATTATGAATTTCATTTTTTTAGTTAAATCTGTTAAATAAAAAAGTCTGATAGGGGATACTTGTAATTTTCAAATAACAGGGGGCAATCTGTATTTAAAACAAATCTCAGGGGTGTATTTGTAATTTACCCTATATTAAATTATCAGGATGTTATGTAATGTTAATTTTAGAGAGATTATTTATTTTTAAGTATTTTATCAATAAATTTTTTTTTCATTAAATGATTTAATAATGTCTTACAATTTAAAATTTTTATTTAATATTGCATGAAATTTAAGAATTTTATTAAATAATGGTAAAATATGTATGAGTTTTTGATAATATATATGCAAAACATCAGGGGAGGTGAGTAAATTTTTTTCATTTGAATAGATAAAGTAATTAATGGGCAATTCTGTCATTTTTGATATGACATCAACATGACATCAGTATGACATCAACAAATCCTGTTAAATAGCTTAACAGTGGGAGAATATTGATAATAATTTCAAAAATAAGGGAGGTTAGTGTAATTATTAAAACCATAGGAAGGCCTCTGTAATTATCAGAAATCTCAGAAGAGGTAAGTAATAGCGATTCCGGTTTTGACCCGATCTTTATTGTATTCTGGACTCGGACCTTGAGGTTTAATATTGTTATTTATGTCTCCATCCCTCTTTTTCCCCTTCTTATTTGAGTATTGGAGTGTTTTGGGCATGTTCCGAGCAAGTTAGTTGCTAGTTGTTCAAGTTGTTGTTGTCTAGAAAATTGATTCTTCGATCGAGCGAGGCTTCTTGCGCTCAAGCGAGCCTCATGAAACTTGCTTTTTCGCTCAAGCGAGGTTTCTTGCGCTTGAGCGGGATTTGAGAGTTCTTAGTATTTTTCCGAGACGCAGAATTTCTAGGAAGGTGAAATTCTTTGCTCGAGTGAGGCTTTTTGCACTCGAGCGAGGGTATGCGTCTATAAAACTTCTATAGGTATGTATTCTACACTCGAACGACGCTTCTTGCAGTCGAGCGAGGTCACTTGTTGTGTCTGGTCGCTCGAACGACAACTACTTCGCTCGAGTGAGCCTCGCGTATATCAGTTCACAGCAGCTCTTTTTTACACATAAATTTTATATCTTTTCACCCCAAAACCCTAAATTGGCTCATTCTCTCTCAAAAACTTGACTTCTCTCTACAAATAGTCCAAGATCTAAGCATCTCTACGCTACTTCCTTTGACAAAAAGGTGGAGCATCTTGTGGGCTTCCATTTGATCTGAGTAAAAACAAGTTTGGGCATTTTTTGAAGTTCTTCCTTTTCTTTTTTGGGCTTCTACTCTTGAGATAGGGATGTCCTACACCTTAATATGATTTTTAACCTTGATATTTGTTGTTATGTATAAATGGTAAAATTTTGGAAGGGTTCAGGTAAAGTTAGGGTTTGGGTTCAAATTGAAAGAGGGGTTTCTATGTTGGGTTCTATAAATGAAAATGGGGTTTTGAATATGAGGTTACATTTGGTTAAAATGATGAAATTTGGCCTTGGGGTTGATATTTGAAAAAGGGGGTAGTTTGCCCTAATTTGTGTTGAATGATTATTTTGTATAAATAATGGAATTGGTATGGAAAATGTGAAATTAGGAGGATGTATAAATGAATGGTGTAGTTGGATTTGTTAAATCACTCACCTATGGGAACTTGATAGTTTATCTGTTATAAAGATTGTATATCTATTTAGAAATATCTATTTTGGGTTATTGGTAGAGGATAGCAATAATTGTTGTAGAAATTGCATGAGGATTAGGTGAATTGAAACTAATCATTTAGATTATGTCATTGAATATGACAGTATGATTGAAACATTGAATATGTGTTGTGGATAGTCATTATATATGACAATGCTTTTAATACATTGTATATGTATCATTGTTTGGGAGGAGGTAGGGGATGGACTCCATTGTTTGGGAGGAGATAGGGGATGGACTCCATTTAAAATTAAGTTGGCCGGAGTGTCCATGGTGAAAGTCCCAAAATCTTGTATATATATATATGGGTGTCGATTCCCTCGGATGAAAATTCCGTAAAATGGCAAAGTTGAAGTATTTGAATAATGAATGTTATTGAATTGTGAACCAATGAGTTGTAGTCTCATTTGGGTTGTTTAGAGAACAAGGAACTAGACTCATGAATTGATTTAAAATGAATAATGGAAATAGATTGAGATGTGAATATCAATATTGAATGGTCATGGAAAAATATAAGTTGTCTATGTATATTGAACATTTATTTGACACTTACATCTTAGTTAAACCTCATATATTGTGTTAGTCTATCTCTACTGGGCTTTGGCCCACCCTACTTGGGAAACCATTTTTAGGTACGTAGCTTGGCAGGACTTAGGAGCTGGAAGCTCTATTTTTGTTATTTCTGTGTTTAACTGTTTATTCAAGCCGAGGGCTTTTAATGTATAGAGTTTATGACTTTCTTTTGTTTTAATCAAGTTTTATCTTGGAAAGATATAAGCCCGTAGTGCATTTATCTTGTTGTCATTAACTAGTATTACATACTGTAGTTTCAGAATGAACATTTATCAAAATGTAATGCATGTAATATCTTTTGTAATATAGACCCTGATGAATGAAAGTATGTCATTTCTATTATATTCAAAGATCTTATGGAAAGGACAATTTGTATTATATTTTGGGGGCGACACAGAAGTATAATTTGCCCCCTCAAAAAAAAAAAAAAAGGAAATCTTTGCATCATCTTGAAAAGACCAAACAATTCTTGTGAACGAGTGCATATGAGTTTATACATTTGGAAGGATAAAATGAGAAATTTAAGCAACAAATAAAAGAACGATATAGTCATTTACGTTTTCCCATACAATTAAAAAAATCATACCCCAATACATTAACTTTTATTATCTCATAAAAAAGTCAAAATGCCATTTAAATAACTAATTTTAAATATCCACTTAGTTAAAAATAAAGGGGACTTATGTGCAGGTCCCAATAGATGATCTTATTATTAAATAGGTCCTGTGATAATTAGCAGTGTTTTTCATCAAATATTTATAAAAACATTGCGAATTTTCAGTTTTTAGCAACAGTTTAAAAAATTCGTCACAAAAAAATCACTAATTATAAGTGATAGTTTAAAAAATTTCATAACAAAGTTATTAATTGTCAATTTTTAGCAATAACTTTCAGTGACAAATTGATAGAACTTAGTGGGAATTAAGTATAACTATTAAAACACATTGATAATTTATCCTAAAAATAATTAAAACTCATTTAATCTTATCGATTTTTTGTTTTTAAATTTTTTTTAATTGATTAAAAAATAAATTTATGTATTATTGTTTAACTCCGTGCATAGCACGGGTTATACACTAGTTAGGTTAAAAAGAATGTTTTGCTTTTGTTACAATAACATAATTAATGAAATTATTTGGTGAGAATATTTGTAATGATATTTTTTTTAATTAACTATTTTTATTGATAGGTGAAATAATGAACAAATAAATAGATAGCTAAAAATAATATAATTTTTCAAATTATTATGGCTTTTATGATTTGAAAATATTAGAACTTGGCTATTGCCAAAAAAAATAAATATATATATTATAACTCGAGTGATCCTTAATTTAAATGATAAGTAAAACTAAAAAAATGGAAGATTTGTTTTGTTTTTTAGACATTTTGTTTTTAAGGCTATTATAGTCTAGTTAAAAAATTGTGTTTGGGATGATAATTGACATTTTTAAAATTAATTTGATAGTTGTGAGAGAAAAAAATAAAATGATTATGATTTAAATGTGATATTTTGTCTTATTAATTATTTTAACTTATTTCATCACTATTTTAACAAAAAAAGCCATCCCCCAAACAAGTCATGTTTTACTCATTATTAACGATCAATTGTCATCTATTTGTTTGCAAGGATAATATATATATATATATATTTATTAACGTTTGGTGTGGTAGAAAATAATTTTTTTATAGTAAATAAAAAATAAACCTATTTAAGTAAAAAAAAAATCAATTTTAGAAGATAAAAATATTTTTTAAACTAAAGTTTTATACACCACTACAACAATCACTGTCATTGTCGCCACGACTCCTAAAACCATTGTTGCCACTACCCTTAGGCCACGTTTGTTTGGTGGATTAGATTAGATGAGATTGTTAGTGAAGAAATTGTTAATGTGGGAATTGTTAGTGAGGGAATTAAGTAAAAGTGTGTTTGTTTTGATGATAGTATGAGAGATGATTAGTAATGGGATTGTTAAATTATTTTTATATAAATAAATAAATAGATTATTTCTATATTAAAATTTTAGAACAAATATTAAAACAAACAGGTACACTTGGTAAAAAAATGAAATTAAAAAAAATAATTTTTTTTATATAAAATAGATTTAATCCCTTCACTATTTTCCTAATTCTACCCAAAATTTAGCCAAGCTAATCCCCCTATATGAGGGTATTCATAGTCTCATGGGACTACTAATCCCTTTCTATTTTTGTCAACCCAAAATGAGTTATGTAAAACCCACAGGATTAATAGTCCAATCCCCTCACCTATAGAGTCAAACAAACATGACCTTACTACCATCACCAATTCATCGCCGTACAACGTCTACATCGGCCTTATTGTAGGACCTACCATAACTAATACAACTATTAATATTTTATATTGAAAATATTTTTTGGAAATTAAAATTTATGGTACCAACCCCTTAACATAAGAAAATATTTATACTGGAAATTTTTTTTGGAAATTTTTTTTTATAATGCTGAAACAAACGGAAGGTTCTAAATCTTTTAGGGAAAGACTAAAGTGCCACCCTTCAAATGGTGTATACTATATACACCTTATAACTACAGAAGAAAATTACATAATTTAATGGGCGAATTACACTAACAGTCTCTATAGTTTGGGACTCATGTCACTTTAGTCCCTGACTTTTTAATTGTGACACATTTGACCCTGAATTTTGAATCTTATTTCAAATAAGGACAATTAAAGATATCATTGCTCAATTTCAAGAGTAAAGTTGTCAATTTGATAAAATATAAACCAATTTGACAAAAATAAATGTCCAAAAAATTATTTTTAAATTTTTAAAAATTATTTCTACCCACCAAAGATAAAATTATGTAAAATTGATAAATCTTTTACGTATTTATTTATTTATTTATTTTACCAAATTAATTTTTACTATGTGTTTGGATGATGATCATGTAATGGGTGGTTGTTAGGTTCTTAATGTATAATTGATATATTTAATATATGAAGGGCAAAACACCAATAAATCCCAAATTTTAATTTGTTGAACCATTTGGTCCTATCTTTTATTTTGTAGACTGATAAGTCCTGTTTAAACGTTAATTACGTATGTATCCATTTAATTAACATGTAACATTTTTTTTGGTGGAGGGTAAATGTTAGTTTTTAGTGATGTTGTAATGACAAAAATGCCCAAAAGCTTACTATAGGCTTTTTTATGTTTTCCCTCCTTCCTGAAACAAAACGGCCGAGATATTATGGAAGATTCTGAGTTTATATTCCAACGTTAGTGATTGGGATCCTCATTTTGTGTGATTGAATATTCACATTTGGGAATGTTGACCCTCCAAATGTTGAATCACACAATAACATAGCATTTGACCCACAAAAAAACCTAGAAACCCAACAAGGCCTATGCATTGTTAACATTTGTAGAAGCTATTCGCCATGAGGACTGAGGACTCTTGAACTCTGCTTGTCAGTGAGACCGTAATGTCAGCGAACAAACGTCGTCAGTGATCCGGTGTCGTTTTGCGATGGCAGTAGGTATGTGAATGGTTGCTATTGAACTAACGTCGTCAATGACTGGGTTTGTAAGTTGTATTGTGGTTTCAAATTGGGATTGTTGGTTGTTTTTATTGATGTTGTTTATGCCAAAATCGGAAATAGAAGTTTTATGTTTTTTGATGGACGAAGTGTTGTTATGTTGTGTTTATTGTTTGCGTAAAATGCAATGGCGGTGTGTTTATGTGCTGTAACGACAATATTTAGTGAGAAAAAATGGGATTCATGTTAATGTTAAAAAATGGGATTCAGGTTGATGTTATTTTTTGGAGATGAACAAATAATGTAGTTGTTTGGTATGTTTATTGTGTGTGTGTGTGAGTAAAGTGATTTTGGAGTGGGGTGAATGTTAGTGATTACGGGCGTGAGAAATCCATGTGGGTTGTGTTGATGGTGTTTGGGTAATTGTCCACAATTATGCGAACATGGTAAATGTTAGGGGTGGCTGAATGTTTGATGTACTTATGATTTGGGAACAGGGTGGGGATGTTGGTAATGGGTAGTCGAGGTGGATTTTTGTTGCTAGTTTTGGGAAATGTTGTTAGGTGTTGACCATGTAGGTGTACTTGGTGTGTTGTATACGGCTGGGTGTGTGTGTGGTTAACAGTTATTGTGAAAAGTTGTCAATGTGACGGTAGTGATGTTGCAAATGTATGGTGATAAGATATTTGTTTTACGTTTGATTCGGTTACTCATAAAGTTGTTGTTTGTGGGGTTGTGGGTGGCAATGACATTTAATATTTATGAGGGGTTGTCATAGTCCGGTAATGTTAAGTTATGCGTCTGTTATTATTTTTAGGGGGGTAACGTTGACAAGTCTTGGTGCGTCAGATGTAATTGGCTGGAGAGGGTATGATGAAATTGTGATTGGGTGGTAAAGGGTTTGAAAATGTGAGTATGTGTGCAAATCTTTGTATTACTGTTCCGTTAAGGTAGTCATTATCCCAAATTTAATAGTGGAAAATGTAATATATTTGCTTTGTGATTAGTGGGAGTAATTGTGATGATATTGCATTGTGAACATAGTGGTGATGTTTGTTGTTATTCGCAAGTGTTTTGTGGGAAATTTGTTGTGTATATGACTGCTTAGTGTATGTTGCAATTGAATGTTGTAGGATCCGTTGGGGTAAATGTTAAGTAAATTTTGGTAAACATTTTGATGTGGCCACCAAATACGTAAGTTTTTCAAACAAAATGAAGCGACTGCGCAAGATGTACTTAAACACACACGTGTCTATGGTGGGAAATGTTGGGTACATTAACTAATCATATTATTTAGTTTACCTGTTTAACTTATGTTGTTATGATTTGTGTAGGTATATGTAACAAAAGTTTTTTGCGAGTATGGGGAGAAATTGTTATGATGTTGTTGGGTGTTGATGAGGAGACTATGTGATTCATTTAATGGGATTGTTTGTTATGTAGTTTAGCTGCTTTAGCTTATGTGATGTGAACATTGTGGCGAGGTTGTTTGGTGGTACTTGCAGGTGTGTTGTGGGAAATTTGTTGTGTATATGGCTATTTAGTGTGTGTTCACGTTATTGTGGAAGTGTATGTGTTGTAGACAGATATTGTCAGGTACGTGGGGGTAATGTTAATGACAAGTGTGTGAACATCTAACGTGGTCACCAAAGACGTAAGTGTATCAAGTACTCCAAATCGACTCTGCATGATTATAGCCCGACTTTCCGTGCTCCTTTCAGAAGGCGAATAGCCCTACAGTTTAGATTCCACTTGTGGTTCTGAATCTAATTTCACAGGTGCAATGTGAAATAGTGAAAACACAAAAAGAGTCCAAATCCGACAATTCTTTTTGGAAAATCGATGTTTGAATCAAATGCCAAAAATGGACTGCTTTGCCAGATTATAGAGTCGTCTCCTAAATATTTTTGGAGAATTTAGGAAACCCGAGACTCGTGCCAAAGGCCATTAGTCCGTCATCACCAAAGTGTCTACTAAAGAATTTAGGTACGATAGGGGAAGGTCATGAATGGAGCACCCCACTCGCTCTATCAAAGATCGGCCTCTACTAATCATGATGTATTTCTTATTTACATTATATGTTCTTGTTCTGATTTATTAGCTATTATTTACTATATGACGTGCACATAAGGTATAGAATAGTTTTGTAAGATTTGAAACGTTTGATCTCATGTTTTGTTTTGAATTTGTTTTATGAATTTGTCACTTGAAAAAGTGGGCTAAAATGAATATTAATCAAACCGTCCCAATTCAAACAACTAGCCTTCATCCACAGGCATTCAAACAATTTATATCACTTAAGCAATTAGGCTCATGGTATTCATGCTTTGGACATGGCAACACAAACATCCGATGCAAAATACTAAAACGATAAAAGCTCACCTAGTACTCCGAGCCAAAACAAAACAAAATAATTAGAAAAATATGTATGCTCCTAATTAAATGCAATATAGCTAATGCAACGCACGGATTATGTATTTTAAAGGCTCGTCTATAAGCATGGCATATGATTGCATTCAAGACATGCGAGAAAGCACGTATTCAAGTAATAAATTTTTAACATTTGATATCGGGTTAGCATGATGAGCCGAACCTTACATACATGCAAAACAAATGGATATGAGACATAAGCATGCTAATGAAACGTGATGCTCTATACTAACCATTGTAAGCGAATAAATAAAAGGAAGAAAGACATGGGGTTGGAAGACATACACATTATTACAACATTTGATCCCTCACGTAGGAGGGTGCGAATCAATGCCCGAAAGTCCGAATTAAACTAACTATTACAAAACCGAATGAATGAATAAAATAGGCTAAGCTAATTAACTACTTTATTACAACAATTTAACTAGCTATACCAGTTATCAATAAGCAATGGCTACAACAATACTAATTACAATAAGATTAATTTACAACTATAATAATTATAACACTAATGAAACAATTAATCGCGTTTGACAAAGGCGTAAGTGAAGATGGATGAGGGCTGCATGCACAGCGCCTGAGAGCTACTCTGTCTGTCCAAGCTAACTCTGTTTCACCTTCAGCCACTGCCTCTATTTTTCTGCAAAACTGTACTGTTGGCCACACACTAAGGGTCGGCCATGCATCAGTGATGGCTAGCCGGGTCTATAGATGGCCGGTCGTGCCTCAATTTGGTGCCAAACTCTGTTTTTGTGTTCTGAGGTGAATCAGTGTAGATAGAGTGTTCTCAAGCTCTGTTTGTCCCATCTTTCCTTCTCTGTTATGAAGAGGGTTGAGAGAAGGATGAAATTGGTCTCGAAACCATCAACGAGCAAGTTGATTGCTTGTTGATTCCGGACACAAGTTTGGACAAAAATCAATGAATGCAATGAATAAGACCACCTCTCGCTCGTGTCATAGAGTGAGCTTAAAGAGGGAGGTTACAACACTTCAAGAATCATCAAAATGCCATGAATTAGCATGTGATGACTCTTGACACAAGGAACTTGGCATAACGTCCGACCAAGTTCAAGCGATTCTAACCATTTTCTTTATATGGGTTGTTCCAAGTTTTAAGCCAATTTTTTGAAACCTTGCCATTCTTTAGTCCATTTGTCCCAAAGTGATGTTAAAGTCCTCTAAACAAGAAATAACGTCAAACGAGAGGTTCTTCAAAAAAAACATGAGAGAAACACTATACCGTTGACAATGAATCTCCGAAAAGATTAAGCCATTAAGTAGGATTCTTTCTTACATATTTTGAACAACCTCAATCGGTTGAAATCATTCTCAAGAATGATAGAGATAGATGGTGGATTGATTGTTAAAATTAAACTCTTAACATGAAAAGTAAGTAAAGAAATGCTTAGAACAACATGCAACAAGTTATGTATGCCAACTTATAGACAATAGCTAAACTAACCAAAGCATGAATCAATTTAAAAGGCTTGGACAGCCCTAAAACAACCCTTAATACATGAAAAACAAAGGTTAAAAATGCATGAAAGGAGCCTAAAAAACTAAACAATAAAGAGATGAAATAAGGCTAGGAAGCAAGAACAAGGAGGGGTGGCTAACCCCTTTACTTGTGAAACCTCAAAACATGATTTTTAACCCTTTTAAAACTCTAAAAATCAGGATAGATGTCAAAGAAAAAGAGTGGAAAAGTAAGGGTTTGAGCTATAGGTAAAGATGTAGAAAGAGCAAACTCTCTCTACCCTTTTGGTAGCTCTACAAACCCAAACTTCAACACTTCAAATAGGATCAAAACTAGGGGTGCAACTTGGGCGGACTCAACTCGAGCAACCCGAACCCAGCCGATTTTTTTTAGAGCTTGGACAAGATATTTTCAAATTCGGTACGGGTTTGGGCAAAAATTCAAAAACCCGAATTAAATTTGGATGAGTTTGGGCAAAGACGTCAAACAACCCGAGCAACCCGAAACCCGAATTATACATATATAGATATATAAAAATATTAAATATATATAAATTATTAGCCATTATATGATATTAAAGTAATTTAGATTATTAAATCATATTGAATATATATTATATATACAAATAACATAAAATCTTACTTTTTTATTTTTATTTTTATTTTTACTCATAAATTGTAAAAACTACTATAGTGGCATTTCTCGTATATTATATAAATTATTTATTTTGATGGTATTAATGATTTTCTATATAAAAAAAATGTAAATAGAGTTAAATTTTATTAATTTAGTAATGTAGAGGCAAAAAAAAAATTATTTAAAATTCGGGCAATTTGGGCAACTCGGACAATTCAGATTTAACTCGGGTCGGGCTTAGGCAGGCAACCTCGGGTTACAATTCAGGCCCGGGTGGGCCTGGGCAGATCTCAGTACAACTTGGGTTGGGCTTGGACAACCTCCTAACCCGACTGAACTCGCCCGAGTTGCACCCCTAATCAAAACTGTAACACTTTGTACTTTTGGGTTTAGAATTGAGGTAAGGTATAATTGAATGTTGTTAAGGTTTGGTGGATAGATATGGGTGCTCTCATGTTTTATTTTTTAGACTAGGGGTTGTTAAGAATTGGTGAGTATAAGGTTGTTGCTATTTTTGTTAGAACGGATGCAATTTCATGGACGAAATTTCTTAAGGAGGGAAGATAGTAACGATCTAGAATTTTTCCTTTCGCTCGAGCGAGAGAGTTGACGCTCGAGCGAACTTGTGAGGCTTTCAGTACTTTTGTAGTCTGTCCGAAATTCTGAGAGTTGTGAATTCCCACTCGAGCGTAGGAGTGGTTGCTCGAGTGAACGACTTTGTTGGTCTGCGCGCTCGAGCAGTCTACCTAGTTGAGTTTAAATTTCTTGGACTAGTGGAATAGCTTTTGAAATTTTTATTGTTGTGTTTGGAGCCTCCTTATTTTATTTTGGGACATTGGTCGAAGTGGTAACATAATGGTAAAGTAAGATTGGACCAAAAACTTTAATTCGGATAATTTTCCTACAAGCAGCCATCATTCTTTTTCCCTTTTCTTTTTTCACACTTTGAATTTGGGTATGAGGCTAAAATTATTGGAAAGCTTATTTCCAGGCCTTCAATTTGGACACAAGAACGACCTAAAACGGAGTCCAGATGAGAGAGTTAGGCCCGTTTGATGTTTTAGTATTTGTGCTGGAAGCAGGTACGCTCGAGCGTGGAAAGCGACGCTCGAGCGGACTGCGCGAAGTCAGCAAGCTTAAAAGCACTTTTCTAGATCATTCTTGGCACTTTCCTTTTCCTACTTCCTTCCTCTCACCCTAGTTCTGAAAACCCTAGAGATTTTGGCCCAAATACCTTTCATTCCCCAAAGTTTTGGCCAAGATCTCTTACCAAAAAGTGAAGAATGCTTGAAGATCTCACTTTTCAACTGATTGAAGTTTGGATTTGTGAAGGAATCTCATCAAAGCTTTGCTCTTTTGCTTGATTCTTGAGGTAAGGTTCTTAGTTCTTCTTCAATACTTGCATTAATAGATAGATTTGTAGTACTTTGATTATATAAATACAAAATCTACATTTTTAAGCATATAGTGTTACATCATGAGATTGGGGGCTTAGGGTTTGAAGTGTTGGGATTCAATTGTTGAGTTAAGATTGTGGATAATGAACCTTAGGTGTATAATCAATGGGAAAATTGGAATAAAAGTTAGTGGTGTGAGAAGTTTGAAATTTTTCTTAAAAGTCTTGACTTTTCTTGAAAACTCTAAGTTGACTCATGATGATAATTAATGATTTTGCCTAAATTGAAAGTAGAATCATGAAATTGAGAGGTTGAACTAAATATATACAAGTTTAATTGGATTTTGGAAGTGTTTGAAAATTTTGTAAAAATTAGTGATTGAACCTTTATTATGGATATTGTAAATCATGCTATAATATGAAATGAAATTTGAGGGGGGAGAAATTGTTAATGATATGGATGATATGGAATTTGTGGTATGATGATGAAGTGAAGATTTAAGAATTTTAATGTGTAGTTAGAAAGTAATTCTATACCTCAAAGCTAAAAGCCCGAATTTATGTTCAACTCTAGTTATGAAGTTTAATTTTAGAAAAAATGAAGAATACCTCAATTAACATTAAATTTATGAAATTAAGTCTATGTTGGGTAAGATGAGTGTGAATAATGATAAATGAGAGATTGTGAAATATGACATTGTTATATGAATAAGTTGTATTAAAAAAATTAAATGTGGGTGATTTAATTTATAACCTTGGATAGTAATATGGAAAAGTAAAGAAATAGTTTGAACCTAAGGATTGTGAACACTTTAAAGATGAATCTTCATGCCCCTATGGGTGTGTTGTTATATTTTTGTAACAAAACAATGAATGATTTGATAGATAATGAAGAAAGTCGTGGCACATATTTGTACTTGTTATGTAAATGGAATTTTAATATATGGTGGATGTGTTTTAAACTAATGTGTTACGGAAATAATGGAAGACGTGTTGGCGTTACCCACTAATTGTAATGTTGAAATGTGTGGAATTATGTTGAATTGTGTTGAACTACGTTGAATTGTGTGGAGTCATGTTGATTGTGTTGGATTGTGTCGAGTTGTGTTGGATTGAGTTGTGTTAAGTTGAGTTGGGTTGTGTTGAGTTGTGTTGGGTGAGTTGTAAATGGTATTCGCACGGGGTGTCAAGGTGCCCAATTGCCCTGTCTACGCATACTGCCGGACGAATGTGGGAAAATGTTTTTGGGTGTCCACGAGCCCACCATTTCTGGAGCAGGCGAATGTGGAAAACAGATGATTTTGGGTGTCCACATCCCCGCCGTTTATGGAGCCGGCAAATGTGGAAGGTTGTGATGTTTTGGGTGTCCACGTCCCCGCCGTTTATGAAGCCGGCAAATATGGAAGGTTGTGATGTTTTGGGTGTCCACTGCCCCGCTGTTTTTGGAGTCGACAAATGTGGGGATGTTTTCAAACAAAAAGGTGATTTTGGGAGTCCACTTCCCGCCGTATCAAGTTAGCTAAAGGTGGAACGTGTTGAGGAACATGTTGAGTCAGTAATAATAGGTGAGTCATGTGATAAACTCGTGAAATTACAATCTGATATGTAATTTGGCATGAAAATAGAAATTAAATTAAAAAAAAAAGGGGGTTGTTATTCTTGTGTTACGTTTGAACTCCAATCCTTTGGATTTTAATGTTATGGAGTATAGCAATTGGAAATAGTATAAGGGAAAAAAAATGGAAATGAAATGAGGAATAATTTGGAATTAGAGTAATAAATTGAAGATGATGTTCTTTCTTAACTGTACTTGTTTTCAAAGAGAATTTATGGCTTGCTAATGATGAGAGACTACATATATAGCAGGCAGTTTTCTTAAAGGTCCAAATGAAATATTAAGAAAAAGATACTCTTTGTATAATATTTTGAAATTTACAAAATATTACCTTACTATATGGTATCACTCTGCATACATGATCATTTTTATCTATGTATTAGCTATTGTTGTAGAACTATGAGATTCCTACTGGGCATTAGTGATCACCCCTTGTTGTTTTATCTTTTTACAGGAAAAAAGTTTGGATTATTTGATTGAAGAGTTATGGAGTCCTTGAGTCTCTGTGTATAACTTCATAGTAGGTATAAAGGAAATGGATCTTATATTTGTATTTATTGATTTGTAGCTTCGTAACAGAAGCTTGGCATGTATTATAGTTATTATTGCATTCATCGAGAAAGAGAGAACATGTATTATTTTGTTTCTATTACTAAAGGGTAATAGGCATATATATATATATATATAAATGGACCTAAATTACAAGCTTTTGGTAATGTTTTCGAGTAATTAAAAAGTTGGGGTGTGACAAAAACAATACAAAACAATAAGAATTATGTAGCAAATGAAAGAAATGAAAGCAAGAGAGAAGATAACAAGCTTATACCTCTCAAGGTGTAAGCTTTTTGTTTATGACCCAAACTTAGTCTCAGCCCACTCTCAAGCGTGAATTATGCTTCTCAAAGATCAACCAAGGCCCTAAGATGGTGAGACAAGGTTGTGTATGGTGCATGGAGATGACACAAGGGAGCTAGGTTAGCTCAAAGGTTGCTTGCTATAGATGCAGGAGGATGGAGGAGCTCTTAAGGTGTATGTAGGCTTTCTAAATTTTGTTTAACCCCCAAAACAATAACACAGCTTCATTTTTATAGAATTTGAGCTCAAAAGGTGATAAATATCTTCAAAAATGGACAGCTGGCGGCCTCCCCCCCAAAACAGTATTTCTCGCCACCAAGGCCCGGCCGGCCATTCATAGCCACGACCGGCCATCACTGATGCTCGGCAGGGTTTTGATGCCCTCTCCTGTTTTTTTTGGTTGAAACTCAACTCAGGGTGGTAAAAGGTCCAAAAAAGAGACTCAAAGGTTCAAACAAGGTAAATGTTGAAGATTTGCAGTTATTTCGAGAGCCTGACTAAATCCGAATCGTTGTGAATTCAAAGCACACAATTCAACTTTCATCATTGAGTGTATCGAACAAAGTGCCTAAGTCTTGGGGGTGGTCAAAATGGGGTGTCTACAGTTGCCCTCTGTCACGACCCAAACCCGCCCCTGTAGGTTAGGCATCGCAACCGGCCAGTAATCCGGGGATTACCAAAGGCCTCTGAACAGATAAGCATATAGTAAGGGGCTGCGGAAGCGATAGTACAAAATAGACAAGGTCCAATGAGCTATGATAAGGTATATGGGATAAAAGATTTCAAAACTTATATATATACATAATCATGCCAGTCAAAGGACACCACTATTTACAAAGTATTTACAGAAGTGCACATCTCAAGACCTGACTTTACAAAATAGTCACAGAGACTAGCATGAATACAAAAACAGCCATATAATCGGAACCTCCTCGGGAGGCACAATGGTTGGCTGACAAAAACAGAACAGAAGGCCGTCAACTCTGGCCCTGGTCGCCCGCCGGCTCACCTACATACATAATATAAACTATGAGCGAAAGCCCAGTGAATAATAACAGAGTAAAGGGGTTTTATGAATGATGTCCAGCACAAGTCAGGATCCAGTATTTAAATCAGAACATATTCAGACTTCAAAACAAAAATAGATTTAGATACACACTCATGTTCATATTCAGATTTTGCATAAGATCATACGTGGTACACCCATTAGCTATCAGATCAATTTGGTCCAGAGACCCACATGCATAGTTGGTACCAACAACCATAAAGGTCCATATCTTGCGTGCAAGTAGCCATGGTATTATTACCCCCAGGCAAGGGCCACGTGCAGATTGGCCGCGGTATTGTTACCCCCGGGCGAGGGCCACGTACAGATTGGCCGCGGTATTGTTACCCCCGAGCGAGGGCCACGTGAACTAAAGGTGCCACAAATACTTTTCAGAAAATTGGACATTCATTCATAATTCGTAAGATAGCATTTCAGAAAACAGATCATACCATACCAGTCAGAAAATACTTAAGTTAAACATAACTTTGCAGAGTTATTACTCACAGTGGGCCTTGAGACAGACAGACGGAGTAAACTTGGTCAAACGGTATGTGGCACGTGACCTACACAACACATAATAGATACACACTTGAAACACACGTTCTAATTGTACAAAACTTATTTCGTTGGCTCTTAGTGTGTTTCTAATCTCTTATCCTCATTATGGGGTCTTACACATGGCCTAGGAATGCCTAGGATGGAATGAGGATGCAAAAATGCATTGAAAGCCATTTCTCAAATTTTGCTGAAGATAAGGTCCACGCTCGAGCGGACATGCAGACAATGAAGCTACGCTCGAGCGTAGACTGCCCCGCTCGAGCGGACTGCAAACTTATGAAAAAGTGCTGGATGCATGAAATTCACGCTCGACGGGCGCTCGACCCCCGCTCGAGCGTGTGACACAGACCCTCGCTCGAGCGTGGCTTCCCCCGCTCGAGCGGACTGCAAAACACACAAACTTCTGGGTATACGCATTTCACGCTCGAGCGTGACTCTCACCGCTCGAGCGAAAGTGCATGTACTCAAGCTTCATGCTCGAGCGTGAAAGTCCCCGCTCGAGCGTGGGTCAAATTTCTGGAAAATCCAGATTGACCTCCAAGCATGAAACTCAACCTTTAAGCCTTCAAAACTCATTTTTCTGGGCCAATATTTGAGGAAACATATAATAACTCATAAAACAACATATATTAAAAATCATTTCAAGAAATCATGGCCCAAGAGCAACCCAATTTGTGCAAAATCAACATGAACTTTATGAATATGCTATTAATTCAACATGCAAGAACCTCTTTGAATTCAAACCCTCCAAAACATAGTCAAACTTGGTAATGTGATGGAAAACAAGTTGAATGACCATAATGTGAGTGAAATTAACACATACGTAGAAGGAATCTTAGAATTCAAACTCAAAACAAGGAAATTTATGCATGCATGCATGGATTGACTCTCAAAACAACACCTTGAGCTAAGTCTAGACTTTAAATACCAATTTCACCATGAATCTAGCAAGGACAACTCAAATTCATAATTAAAAGGATGAACTCCCTACCTTAGGTCTTCAATTCTAGGTATGGAAGCTCAAATATGCAAATTCTCTTCAATTCTCCTAACTTCAAGCCAAATCCTAGTTGAAATCAAGTTGTTCTCTCCTATACTCTCCTTCTCTCAGTTTGGTCACAAGAAGATGAGCAAATGATGCATCCAATATGTAATAAAGCAAAATAAAGGTTGTCTAGAATCAAGCCACTAAGTGGCAAACTTGTAATAACTCAAACAAGTGTAAATTAACATTATTTAATCTAATTTAATCATACCAAATCAAATTTTAATTAAATCTACCATAAAATCACATATATTCTAACTAGTATGAAACACTAATCAATTTCGAAATCGGGCGCCGATAAAGCTTTCAATTCGCAGTTCAAAGTCTAAACATAAACAGATCATTTTATGGCAAACAGATAAAAACGCAAAGATAATGCAATACATATGCAAATTAATTCCGGATTCCTTCTAAATTACTGTTAGGCATAACTAATCATGGATTAGCATTAATCGGAGGTCAGGGTTATTACACCCTCTTTGACAGAGCTCAAGCAGTCATGAAATGACGAAATGACGTGAGTAAATGTCAAAGCCCAGAGACGACCCATTTGATGAGGCCACAAGACTTGGGCAAGAAAGCAAGACATAAATTAGATTGGTTGCACTCGCAAGCTGCCTACATATCCCTTTTTAAGGAATCAAACCAGCGTAGTTCAGGGACAAAATGCAAACATAAGATGCAAGAACATAACTTATGATCATGCAATGAAACACTTGAATGCAAATGCAATGCAAAGAATATGCCACATTTAAACAAACTGAAACAAGGTACAACTATTCCAACCATGAAAAGAAGCAAGTAAATAAACACGCTTTGTGTGGGAAACACGAGTCAAACTACAATTCATGTAGAAATGATGTAAGAAAATTATGCAAGCCTAACTACGCGTCGCGCAGGAAATGCGAAGGGTGACGTAACCATCGAGCGCACCCGAGGTGTCAATCGAGATCCTAACGCGTTGCACGCGAGAGGAGGAAAGGTGGTGTGAACATCGGGCGCACCCAATGTTTTTAACCGATTTGCAATCCTAATGCGTCACTCGCGAGAGGAGGAAAGGTTGGTGTGAACACCGGGGGCACCAAATGTTTTTAACTGATTTACAATCCTAACGGGCCACACGCGAGAGGAGGAAAGGGTGGTGTGAACATCGGGCGCACCCGAATGTTTTTAACCGATTTGTAATCCTAAAGCATCACGCGCGAGAGGAGGAAAGGGTAGTGTGAACATCGGGCGCACCCAAATGTTTTTAACTGATTTGCAATCCTAACGCGTCACATGCGAGGGGAGGAAAGGGTGGTGTGACAATCGGGCACACCTGAATATTTTTAATCGATTTGCAATCCTAACTCGTCACACACGAGAGGAAGAAAATGTGGTGTGAACATCGGGTGCACCCGAATGTTTTTAACCGATTGGCAATCCTAACACGTCACACGTGAGAGGAGGAAAGGGTGGTGTGCACATCGGGTGCACCCGAATGTTTTTAACCAATTTGCAATCCTAACGCATCACATGTGAGAGGAGGAGGAGTGGTGTGAACATCGGGTGCACCTGAATATTTTTAACCGATTTGCAATCCTAACGCGTCACACGAAAGAGGAGGAAGAGTAGTGTGAACATCAGGTGCACCCGAATGTTTTTAACCGATTTGCAATCCTAATGTGTCACACGTAAGAGGAGAAAGAGTGGTTGTGAACATCGGGCGCACCAGAATGTTTTTAACCGATTTGTAATCCTAACGCGTCACACACGAGAGAAGGAAGAGTGGTGTGAACATCGGACGCACCCGAATGTTTTTAACCGAAGGTACAATCCTAACGCGTCATACGCAAGAGGAGGAAAGAATGGGAATTGACAAAGAACAAACAAATTGCATAAGTAGGAGTCAAAACATGGATTCTACTCAAAGACAAGTGAAATCAAAACAATGCCAATGTGTTAGAACAATGGGCTCAACGCACAGCGTTTCAATCCAGTTGTAAAATGGATGATGATTAATGTGGCACAAATGATTTTATCTGGAACTGTTCTGTATGAACCATACATACAATATCAGGCACTTCTTGTACACTCTCTGAATGAACCGTACATACAATATCGTTTGGTTACAACATAACGGAACGAACTACGATTCAAGCAAAATAATGATAAAGTAACACAAAAAAAGGTTTAAAACAAACAAGCTTAAACAAATTAGATCAAAAATCAAATACATGCGTTCTCTTTTGTTTGTTTTCACTTTTCCTCAATTTTTTGTTTTCTTTTTTTTCTTTTTCACTCACTGTTTTTTTTTTTTTTTTACTCATTTTTATTATTATACACCCAAATTAAAACTCAAACAATACCAGGAACAAAATAATAATAAAATAAATAAAAATAAAATAATAATAACAAACAACACAAAAAAAAACTGAATTCACAAAAGGCCGGCCGGGCCTCGCTGATGCACAGCCGCACTTCGGTAAAGCCGGCCGGCCTTCGACAGCGGCAAGGGGCAGTTCGGTAAAACCCACACCCGTGGTTTTTAAAAACACAACCCAACCCTCATTTTACACCCACATAAGGTCAAAAAACTCTCATTCTCTCTCTCTAGGGCTCCCATCTCTCTAGATTTCTCCTTTTCTTGAGTTACCCAACAACGCTTGCAATTTTTCTCTTGAAACCCTTTCCCTCCTCTACACTTTGAACCGAACAAAATTGATTTGGTGGAGTTTTGGGATTTCTCTTGTTTTCTCTCACATTTGCCCACCTTGTCTTGTTCCCTCTTTGATTTTCCATCCCCTCTTTACTTTCTCTCTCCTAGGGTTTGTATTTTGAGGTTTTCTACCCATTTTCACTTATCTCCCGACTTTTTCATCACTTTTTCATCTCCTCTCTATGGCTAGTGACGAAGTACCCATTCCCGACCCCGTCGTAGGTATCGATGTTGGCCTTGGTGTGGATATGGAGGTGGAGGAGGCTGCTGCATTGCTTCCCCTTGTCGAGAGGCCCTTTGATGTGGCTACATACCAGCCGCGTACACATGTGCCACCCCTCAAGCAGCATCTTGAGATTTGAGGGCTTCATCCCAAGGTTGGATGAGGACACTCTACTACGAGAGCCCATGGAGCATGTATTTGCCAATGCTTCTACGGTACGCAACTTTTCCCCCTTATTTTACTTTGCATACATGTTAAAACTGATGAGTTGATAAAACTCCCAATTAATAAGTGATAGCCAGGAGAATAGGCGGTTATGGCTCCATATCTGGCCCCCGATGTTGGTACGAGCGACTCCCTACAGAGGTCCATACTTTAGTTGATGCTGCTGGCTTTGGGCCCTTCTGCTCCGAGCTTATACAGATGAGGGTCGAGTCTTGGCTTTATGGGGCCTTAGTAGAGAGATGGTGGGATACCGCCTACTCATTCCACTTCTCATCGACTGGGGAGATGACGCTGACCCCATACGACTTCTCGATGCTGACTGGCTTGTGAGTTGGGGTCGGTGGCCTAGTCCTTTTTGATCCAGGTATGATCCAGTGGAGGGCTGCACAGCTCCAGCTTTTCGGGGCCATCTCAGTCACCACTAACCACGAGATGGTGCGCCACAGCTAGTTGTTTGAGCACTTTTTCTGACACTTAGCCAGTTGCTGTAGATGAGGTTGCCCAGTACACCCGCGGCTTCCTCATGTATCTCCTCGATACTACCCTATTTGCAAACAGGGAAAATACTGTGGGGTTATACCTTCTAGGGGCATTGGTACACCTTCATCGGGTGGTGGAGTACGACTAGGGTGGTGCCAGCCTGGCCATCTTATACTGCTATATGAGTTCCGTCTCCCGCCGCAAGGCGGATTCACTTGGCGACTACTGGAGGGTTTGGGAGGTATCCCCTACACTCACTTTTCTGATATGCTTTACATTATGTTCACTATTGCATTTCTTGTTCATCTAATCTATTTTCCCATGTCTTCTGTTTGCAACTTTGGGTCTACACATATTTCACTTCCCTGGTTCCAGTCCCGGTGAGGCTGATCGAGTTGCCAGTACCCTGCTCCCAGTACTCCAACTCGCGGTTCGAGTGACGCTGGCTTATAGACCAAACCTTCCTGTACTTCCGACGCTTCTTTGACACGATTACGGCGGACCAGGTAACAAAATACTAGTCTTTAACTGTTACTTACTATAAGCATATTACACTGTTTCCCACACTACACAGTCACTCTCATGCTGTTGCATTTGTACCATATTGTCATTCTCATATTGTACTACCTTCTGACATTGCACTGATTTCTGACACTGCACTGCCATTCTCATCTGACATCTGACACTGCATTGATTTTCTCATACTACACTAACATCCTCATACTGCACTGATTTCTGTAGGTTGACTGGCACCCTTGGGCGGGCATTCCCCAGATGTCGAGGACGACCTACGCCGCTGCATGGCATGCCTCTACGATGAGGATTCTGTTCGAGGGCCCCTTTGGCCGAGCTTACTACCTAGGGGAGAGGTTCATCCGCCAGACATGAGGCGTCACTGCCCCCAACATTCCATATCCTCTTCCTCTAAGCATGAGAGTAATGGATGATCTACAGAACGGTCCTGAGCTCGACCTCTTGATGATAAGTGAGGATGACAATCATCATCATGAGCCTGGTGACTTCACTACCTTCTTACATACCTGGGCGATGGCGCCTCTTACCCTATATGTGGCTCGAGCTGTGCCCGAGGTTGCTATTGCTATTGCTGCTACCGCTACTACTGGTGATGCGCGTGTTGGAGGTGCCCCTGTCATTGCTCTCATTCTTGGGTTTCCTGTGATTCTCACCAAGTTCATGTACATGAGGCCGAACGGGGCGATCAAGGAGCTCCCTCTCAACCCGATCGAGGAGAGGGACCGTAGGCTGGCTTTCCCTCCTGGCATCGAGCAGGTACACACTTCTTTATGCTTTTAGCTACTGCACTTCATTCTGTTTGTTATCTGTTATTTCTGTTCCCTATTATCTGTTAATTTGTCTACCTTGCTCAAAGTCTTATTCTTTTTTGCAGATACCTCGAGCGTTTATTGATGATCTCTTTCGGACGATTGACCAGTTGATCCTCATGGTGCAGAGGAGACAGACTATTCTCGCATCACATGGGATTGAGGTACGCTTTGCCTCAAATTTACAGTTAGTATAATATTGCTCCCAACTCCGCTGATCTCTTCTGAATTTTCCTTTCTTTCTCTTCTTTTGTTTTCAGCTCAAGCCTGTATCAGTTGCACCTGCAGAACCTCCGCTAATTGAGAGGAGAAGGAGACGGGGCCCAGTGAGAGGCCGAGAAGGAGCTAACCGAAGGATAGGCCGAGCGAGGCAGCACTCACCTTCGGAGGAGTCTTTTGACGGGTCCACGACCCCCGAGGACGAAGGAGATGAGGTTGACTTGCAGTCCAGTGGCCCTAACGATGACAGTGATACACCTCCTCTGCAACCGATGAGGAAGAGGGCGAGGATGGGTTACTAATGATGATGATGATGATTTGCTATTTGTTTTACTTTTGCTTTGTAGTTAAAGACTAGCTTCAGATAGACCTTTTTTGTTTTTGAAGACTTTGTTTTTGTTTTTGTTTTTGTTTTTGTTTTTGTTTTGTAAAACAATGATCGGGGCTGGACCCACCAGTTTATAAAAGACAAGTTTTTATTGATTGATCTCTTTGCACAATGTGATGAATGGCATTTGCATATGATGAATGGCATAACTCTTGCATTGTAACCGTTAGAACTGTGAATGCTTGTTCTTGAATTGATTCATGAATCGGATAATGACTTACAACTGGTCAAAATGTAAAATACAACTCAATAACAGAAAAACGAAATAAAAACATCTCGAAAATGCTAAAAAACACTTGGTACAAACAAAACAAGACTCAAAAGTACAGTCATGGTCCACCCGAACAAAGGCCAACCTTTGCTGCAATTGCACTGAACTGGACCAACACTAAGGCCCGATCGGGCTTCACTGATGCACAGCCGACCACCACCAATGCACGGCCGGCCATCAGTGTGTTGTCGGTCAGTGCTGTCCAGGTGTTATGCACAGCTCCTTCTCAAACTCTATAAATAGTACTCCCATGCTGTTTTTCTGGCATACTCACAAATCTTTGATATTTTGCTCTCAAGATGGAGATGTTACTTATCAATAGGCTTCGAGATTGGATAGCCACTTTGGATGGCTCGAAAAAGGTAAATTTCTGCGGTTTTGACCTAAACGCCATTTTCCCTTTAAGTCGTACTTCTCTTTGTTTTCCATTCTTCCATGCCGCGGTTTGATGTTGGAACCCAGTCACACATGTATTTCAATTTGGATCTCAAGAAATGTGTCCAACACTCGAAGAATTTCAAGCACTGATGGAATCCCAGCGCGACAAAGAAATCATGCCTCAGCCCCGTTTTAGCCATGCCCAGGCTTTGGGTCGGATGTGTGGATTATCGTTACACGAGGCTCGGTCTTTGGCTCATGACGGGGAGCTGGACATCTCCAGTTTAGTTCATCGGTTTTCTACTATTGGAGATAGGAGCGACTTTCTTTGGCACCGCCACCAACAACATACTCTCTGTTTATGCCTACTTGCGTAACTCCTCCTTGCCCCTAGTTTTGGCAGAGCCAGCATCCGGTTGATCGAAGTGACCTAAGGCTTGAAAGAGGGCAAGAGCTGCATAGGTTTAGCACTGGCCGAAACTTTGATAGGTTTGGATGCTTTCCGTTAGGGAGAGACTACCCGCTTTGCAAGGAGTCCATTACTTCTCCAGGTATTATTTTCCACCCTTTTAATTTATGATTTTTACATTACTCATCACTCATTCTCTGTTTTTCTCTCAAAACCTTTTTCTTACTTTTCCCTCAACGCACACCTCTCTATTCTTTAATCTCTCTTATTTTTCATCCCTCCCCAGGTATGGTTGATAGATAAACTGCAGGTAGTGGGCCCTTGCCTTGAGTACTCGGCCAGGGCTTACTTCTTTCGCCAATGGCTAATAGATTTCCCTTCAGAGGGATTATGGTGTGATTGGATGTGCAGTCGGTCCGCAGCTGATATATCTTGGCGTTGCCCCTAGTTTAATTTAGCTGAGATGAGCTACAGCATGTCCTGACAGTCGGGTGTAGAGTTAATTGGCCTTACACATTGCGTGTTCTATTTTCCTCTCTGGTTCCGACACCAGTTTGGGCATGATCAAATACGTCCAGATGAGGGAGTGGAATACACAGCTTTATTTTCAGCTCACGCTTCGCATCTACCCCGGTATCTTGCGGCCTGGAGGACGAGAGAAATTCTGGCCCCTACCATTAGTTTCGGTTACACCCTATCTGAGGAGTATTTGGCTTGGCATGAAGAAGAGGCAGAGGTTAGACCATTTTTGGCATAGAGCCACCTGACTCAACTGTGCCCCTAGTATTACTACTTTGATCTTTTCTTTTCAAGATGTAAAAAACAACTTTGATCTAAATCAAAGAGTTTAGAGAATGTACTCGTGTTGAAATCAATAAAATTAAAGTTGCGAATACTGAAAATTTTCCTTCAAGTCCCAAAATGGTCCAAGTTGTAAATGGGTAAAATTTTGAACAAAATCAACTTTTATTAAAACTTTTCAAAATAATTTTCAGAAGCGATCACCACCTAACACACATAGAATCAATCCTTAAGATGTACAATTCCGAATCAAAAGAAATCATAACTGCCCCTGGCTGTATATCATTATTGTTGTTCTATACTTAACTTTTCCCTCGAAATACAAAGCATAACCGAACTAATAGATGATAAACAAGGATAACTTGATTAGGAAAACAGATAGGACAGTTGAACTGGAGATAGTTATAACCAAAATTCAGGATAAAGTTGCCTACGTATCCCAAAAATGGGAATCAAGCCTTACGTAGTTCAGTTCAGGTTCACTCGAGTATTAACTCTCTCCTTTTATGCTCTAACTTTTGCCAAAGCAACCCTTTAGGGTTTTCAACTTTGCGAGCTCAATTTTTCTTTATTTCTAATTTTTTATGCTCTAAATTTTGCCTAGGTCGCCCTTTTGGGTTTTTGGCCTAGCGAGCCTCTCAGGGGTAATATTTCTTCAATTTGTCCATGTTGATTGGTTGTGACAACTCCAAGCCATCCAAGTCCATAAGAATAACTGCCCCTCCTAACCAGATTGACTTGATGATGTAAGGACTAGTCCAGTTAGGTTTAAACTTGCCCCTAGGGTCATGAATAGGAGCTTGGTTGTCTTTCAGCACCATGTCCCCTTCCTTGAGATTCTGGGACTTAACCTTCTTGTTAAAAGCCTTAGAAATTCGACGTTGGTAGCCCTGGACATGATACAATGCTCTTAGTCTTCTTTCATCAAACAACATCAACTCCTCAAACATACTTTGCTACCAATCTGCCTCTGCTATCTGACACTCAGCCGTAATTCGTAGCGAGGGCACTTCAATTTCGATTGGCAAAAGAACTTCCATCCCGTAGACAAGAGAATTGGGGGTTGTCCCCATAGATGTTTAGATTGAGGTTCTGTAGCCCCAGAGCACAAATGGCAATTTATCTGGCTAGTCTCTATAGGTTTCCACCATCCTCTGCAGAATTCTCTTGATATTCTTGCTAGCAGTTTCAACAGCCCCATTAGTCTGCGGCCTATAGGTTGATGATTTATGGAAAGTCACGTTATATTTTTCAAGAAAATCTATCGCTTCTTTCTTGAAGTGCGTTCCATTATCAGAGATAATCTCATTGGGCACTCCATATCGGCAAATGATGTTATTTTTGATAAACTTAGCCACATGTGATGCTTTTAGTACAGAGTAAGATTAGGCTTCCACCCATTTTGTGAAGCAATCGATTGCTATCAGAATGAATTCATGCCCGTTTGACCCTTTTGGCGTAACTGTGCCGATAACGTCTATCCCCCAAACAGAGAATGGCCATGGTGAAGTCATGTTGTAGAGCTTCGACGGCAGAATGTTCATATGATTAGCATGAATTTGGCATTTGTGATAACGCTGAACAAAACCAATACAATCTTCTTCCATGGTTGACCAGTAGTAACCTTGTCTAAGGATTTTTCGGGTGAGCATCACACTATTCACGTGGGCCTCACACTCTTCTCCGTGAATGGCCTCCATAAGGCGCTTTGATTCTTCTTCCTCGACGCATAGCTTATGCATTCCCAGATGGCCTCTTTTGTACAGTTTGCCTCCGCAGATGATGAATTGAACGGTCAGATGCCGTATTCCCCTTTTGTCCTTAGTATTTGCTCCTGGCGGATACGCCTCCTTTTCCAAGAAATTCCAGATATCATAATACCAGGGGTTCTTATCTGAAGCCTCATCTATTACGACAATGGTTTCGTAGGTCGGTGTATACCTCTGTTCAATAATGATTTGACGCATCCTGACTCCTAATGGAATGTCTACCATAGAAGATAGAGTTGCTAGTGCATCAGTGGATCGGTTGTTCTCTCTTAACAAGTGGGTAAACGTTAACTTTTCAAACCTCGGAATTAGCATGTCCAAGACCTGATGGTAAACTTTCATTTTCTCTTCTTTAACCTGCCAATCTCCATTGGCTTAAGGCACAACCAAATTCGAATCCCCGATGACATCCAACCTTTTTGCCCCTAGTTCCAGGGCGACTTCTAAACCAGCGATACATGCCTCATACTCTGCTTCGTTATTGGATACTTTAAACCGGAGTTTGAAGGCTAAGGGTATATGGGAGTCATCAAGTGATATTGGCAACACACTGATCCCATAACCATATTGATTGGCTGCTCCATCAAAGTATATCGTCCACATTCTTTCTTCTATTTGCAAAATATCTTCATCTAGGAAAAGGTACTCCACCGCTTCATCCCCCTCTACTGGGTGATCTGCCAGAAATTTCGCTATAGCTCTCCCTTTAACAGACTTGCGTGTAACATATGTAAGATCAAATTCAGAGAGAAGAAGCAACCAATGGGCTAGCCTACCCGTAAGCGTTGGTTTCTTAAAGAGATATTTGATGGGATCTAATCTCAAAACCAGGATTATAGAGTGAGCTAACATGAAGGGTCTCAACTTCCGGGTAGCCCATACCAAGACTAGACAAGATTTCTCAAGAGGAGTGTAACGGGTCTTGTAGTCCAGCATTTTCTTGCTCAAGTAGTAAATGGTTTTCTCCACTTTGGCCTCCGACTCTTGAGCTAACATACACCCCATGGTTGAGTTTGTCACTGACAGGTATAAGATCAGCGGTTTTCCCGGTTCTGGCGATGATAACACAGGTGGATTCTGCAGGTATTGCTTAACCTATTCAAAAGTGAACTGACAGCGATCGTTCCACTGGAACTTCTTTCCTTTCTTCAGGAGACCAAATAGTGGTTCACAAGTCAAGGTTAGTTTTGAAATAAACTGCCTTATGAATTTCACTTTACCCAGAAAGCCGCTCACCTCCTTTTCAGTCCTTGGTGGTGGCATTTCTAAGATGGCCTTGATTTTGGAAGGATCTACCTCAATTCCTCTCTGTGTGATCAAGAATCCCAGCATTTTTCCTATTGTTACGCCGAAAGTGCAATTTTGCAGGTTCAACCTCAATCTATACTCTCTGATCCACTGAAAGAATTTTTCCAATGCGGTGTAGTGCCCTTCTTGATCTTTGGACTTAACAATCATATCGTCCACGTACACCTCAACCTCTTTGTGGATCATGTCGTACAGAATGGTAGTTGCAGCCCTCGGATAAGTGGCCCCAGCATTCTTCAGCCCAAACGACATGACTCGGCAACAATAGGTGCCTCATGGAGTGGTGAAAGCAATCTTCTCCTTATCCTCGGGTGCCATTAAAATCTGGTTATACCTGGAAAATCCGTCCATAAACGAGAGCAATACATGGCCTGCGATAAAGTCTACCAACTCATCAATATGCGGCAGTGGAAAATCATCCTTCAGACTAGCCTTATTCAGATCCCTAAAGTCAACACAGACTCTGATTCTGCCATCCTTCTTTGGGACTGGAACAATATTGGCCAACCACACTGGATATTCAGTTACAAGCAAGAATCCTGCCTCAATCTATTTGGTAACTTCTTCCTTAATCTTTAAAGCCTAATCTAGGTGAACTCTACATAGCTTTTGCTTAACTGGCCAAGCTTCAGGGTCGAGAGGGATCTGGTGCTATACAATCTCAACGTCGATTCCAGGCATGTCTTTGTAGGACCACGCAAAAACATCTTTGAAATTCTTTAATAAAGCGATTAAACGCTCGCGTTCCTCCGAAGACAGCGTGGACCTGATCTGGACAAAGCAAGGATTTTCCTCAGTACCCACGTTAATTGATACGATTTCATCTGTATAGGGTTTAATACGACTCTCCTTCTCATGATCAACCAAAATTTTCAAAACCAGATGAATTTCTTCCTCTTTGTTTATGTCAAAATTTTGAAAATTAAGATCAGTACAACAAAACCAAAGGCACAGAGAAGTATGTAACATTTACAGCATTCCATTCAAAAAGTTTGGATCCTCGGCTACAGTGGACTCAAAGGAAAAGCTAAAAGACGACCTAGACAGGACTTTGGCATCTGGGTTACCACATCCAGAAGTACTAAACTCAGAGGAACTCGAATCTGACTCCAACTCCACAGACTCGATGGAATCATATCCGGACTCACTATCCGATTCAAAACTATTGATAACACCTTGCTCGAACTTCCAGACCAGGCGTGGAGCCTCAGACGCATCCACAATAAGATTGGAGAAATCTGCTGCTGGGGTATCCCCGATCATTGGGGTAGTAAAACTATCCCCCAAGTTGGTGGTCTCAGCTCTCGCAGTGGAACTCATCAGTAAGTCAGCCAACGCTTTTTCCAACAGCTCATCTTCTTCAATGTCCAAGTTTGCAGTCTTTCCTTGATCCATGTCAGTGCTTAGGTTTGCATGTTCATCCTCCTCTTCTGATAATTGGTGCTCGAAAAAGATCTCGAACCCCGGATACCTAGTCTTTGTTTCCCAGTCATACCAAGGTTCTGGG
This sequence comes from Camellia granthamiana, assembly GCA_036172215.1. Lineage (NCBI taxonomy): Eukaryota > Viridiplantae > Streptophyta > Magnoliopsida > Ericales > Theaceae > Camellia > Camellia granthamiana. Next base: position 163,161,170 of record CM069903.1, on the reverse strand, counting down.
AATCCACAGAATGGGAAATCTTCCCCTCGGCAGACAAAGCGTTCGTTCAGGGTTCCCTGTATAGGTTTGTGGACTAACTCAGACTGCTTCTCGGTTCTCTTTGCCTTCAGCCTTTCTCTCAACTCCTGTCTTTCCTCTGCCAACCTGCAGCGGTTGGTTTGTATCCCAGCCCGAAAGCATGGGGGTTATGACTCAGCTTTTTAGTAACAGTATCTCCCTATTTGCCACTTCAGCCTAGTCCTAACTAGGGCATATGCCCCTGTTTGTTCATCATGTATATGGATTGCGCACTCACATAATCTCCATCTCCCTCTGCCATGATGGTTTGAACCAACCGGGCTTCTACTAGAGAGAAACCGAAAAAGAACACATCTTTTCCCCCATATATGATCTCCAGTAATGGTGCAGTGGTTCCTTGGGGAGGATGGATTGCAGAATTACCATACATAGTGGCAATCCCACCTTTAAAGGGGTACTTCATTAACTGATGAACTGTTAATGACACAGACTTCATCTGATGTAGCCAGGGCCTTCCCAGTAGTAGGTTGAATGTGACTGGAACATCCATGACATGGAATTCCACCTCATGTTCAGACGGGCCAATCAGGATATTGCTTTTGAACATTCCCATGACATCCCAGCTTGCATTATCATAAGCCCGGACAGCATGGGTCATAGATGTAAAGTCAATCGGCCTCAAACCGATGGCATAAGCAGTTTTGACCGGGCACACATTGATCATCGACCCGGTATCTACTAATACTACTGGAATCCACTTTTTTTTTACTCTCCAAGGTTACATACAAAGGCATGTTGTGGTTAGCGCCCTCAGGAGGCAATTCTTTATTCGTGAAGGATATTACAGGCATAACGTCCCTGAGGTGACCAATGACACCAATTGGTCAGCTGTGGCGTCAATAGGCAGTTTGGTTCGATTCATTGCTTTGAGTCATTGCTTCGAGCAGGGCTTGTCTATACTCCCGAGACACCATTATCAGTCCCCAAATGGATATGTCAGCCTGAATCTTTTTGAGCTATTTCAAGACCATGTTTTCCTCCGCATCCCTCTCTTTTGCTTTCTCAGCCTCCTTTCCAGAGGTCTCTGGTTGGTCTAATGCTACGGGTTTGAAGTACCAACCACTCCGGGTCATATAATTGATCTCATCAGTATACCAAGTGTCATCTGGGGTATCATCTTTCCAACCTTCATCAGTGTAAGCATAACTTAGGTCGTTGTCTTCCCACTACTCTCCCAAAGTCATGACCGGATTGTCATCGGGTTTTATCCGAAGCAAATTGACATTACGTGCCCCGTCATCATACCATTCTTCTTCTGGCATAGCTTGGGTTTTAACATCTCGGTACTTTCTGAGTTTCCTCAACATCCTCTTTCGGTCCTTGGGATCCCATTCGACTTTTCTGGTTATCTGGGCATCGCCCACCGTTGTTTCTAGTTTTTCTTTCCCTTTTCCTTTGCCTTGTTCTAGCGCTATCTTCGCTTGAATCTTCTTTATCCTTTCCTTTTGAAACTGTTCCAGTGCCTGTTCTTTCTCAATAGGAGGTGCAGCCTCAGCCTTACCCTTAACAGCAACTTCTTCTTCTCCCTCGGTCTCTCCTGTTTGTTCCTCCACATCAAACTCTTCCTCACTCAACCACTCATTGCTAGTTTCTAGCTGGCTCGAGTCCCACCATCCCATCTGTACACAACTTGTATCTTCTTCCTCGAAAAAGTAAAGATCCTTCATATCCTCTTCTAATTCTGCCAATCCTCCTCTAGGTTTACTAAGTCATGCAGGCCTTGCTCGAGCCACTCATTTTGATTCTGGGCCATTTGGTCTACCCTGATAGCATTAATGCTGAGAAAATTCAGCAGTATGACCACTGGCTTTGGCTGATCGATGAGATCATACTCCGTTACGAGCGAAACTCCCTTCTCTATGACACGGGTATCAAGCGACCCTTTTTTCAATGCATTCTTCTCTTTTTCCACTTCTACTGCCATAGGCCTGGGTGGGGTTTGTATTTCTACTGCCACGGGCCTGGGTTGGGTTTGTGGGGTTAAATCCATCATGCACTTGTCTGTGCCTTTTGGAATGACCACCTCCGATTTTGGTAGATGGGATGAGGTAATGTATATGCTGGGGTTGAAAGTGGGCGGTAGTATATGGATATGGTTAATATTTCCAGGCGGGGGGACTTGGTTATGTGTAAGGAGAGGGTTGGTTATTACGTTTGGTTTTGCGGGTGAGGCGATGACTTTGTTATTGATGAGATCCTGAATCTCACGACGTAGGCGATAGCACATGTCTGTGGGATGGCCATGTTGTTAGTGGAAGATACAGTACTGGATAGGGTCATGTTTGGGTAGCAATGGGTATGGAAGTGGTCGAGGATTGAGAGGCTTAAGATGCCCCTTTTGCTTCAATAACTTAAAGGCTTGAGTTGGACTCATATGGAGGGGGTAAAGACTCTACGATTTCAGGGTAGATCAGTATTTTGTGAAGGTTGTGAGGTTGTGGCAGTAGCAAAAGGATCAGCCATCTTGGTCATTGTGACGACATTATTTACATCTGCAGGCCGCGGAATAGTGCTACTGCTAGCATTGGTATTCCAAGAGAATGGCCTTTTTGCGGGTTGGCTGGTTCTGTGGATGATATCCTTTTTTAATGCACTCTCGATCTGGACCCCCAGCTCATGTAAGGAAGTGAATGTGGACAATGGTGCCACTATCATTCTCTGTAACGTGTTTGGCTCGAGAGTTTGGACCACTCGACGGACTTGTTCTCTTTCAGCAGGCCTATTTGTCATTCGAGCTGCTTTGGCTCTCCATCGGGCGACAAAATCAATGAATGATTCTTTGGGGTTCTGGGTAGTAGCCTCCAGCTCACTAATGGTTACTTCTATCTGAGTGTTATATGAATACTAATTGACAAATACCTCAGATAGCTCCTCTCAATTCCGTTTTGTAGAATCCTCCAATTTAGCGTACCTGATGGCCGCCACATCAGATAGGGTCCTTCCAAACAACGAAAGCTTCTGTGCCCGAGATAAACTCATGGGCCTCAATACATCCAAAAACAACCGGACATGCACGATTGGATTCCCACTCCCATCGAATCTGTCGATGTGGGACATCTTAAATTTCTTAGGTAATCTAACCGAAGCCTCAGTGTACCCATCTTCGATATCTAGAATAGAGTTAAAGCCCTGGGATTTCTTCAATGCTTTCTCTAATCTGGTGATTTTGACCAAGGCTGGATTAATCTCATTGATATCGAAAGGAAAAATCCCTGGAGGAGGTTGAACCGAAGGACAATAAGCTGAAGTTGGGGGAAACATGTCCTGAGGATCTGGGATTGGTAGATTTTCTGCTGGCAGAGGTGGATCCGGGTTTAGCTAAGCAGTTGGGACCGGATGCACGGTTGATGCTGATGCCCTAGATGTACGTCGCAGATCGGCAATGACTTCATCTTGTGCGGCCACCCTCTGGTTTACAGTAGCCATAGGTCCCGTTTGTTTGGAGAGTTAGAGAGGGGATTGGGATTGATAGTGAGATTAGACCCATTACTATTGTGTTTGTTTTGAGAGATGGAGAGGGGATTGATAGTGAGTTTCGGATTAGGATGGGCCTCCCCAAGGGGATTCAAATGAGCCTCCAGGACTTGGTATTATAAAAATAATCCGGTGGATTAGAAATTTTTTATTTTTATTTATTTTTTATTTTATTTTTTACATGTCCGGCATTTTTTTTTTGAACATTAATATTTAATTTTTTGTTAAGTAAAAATCATTATTTTATTTGTTTTATTTTTTCTGAAATTTTTTTATTTTTTTAAATTTTTTTACATGTTGGGCATTTTTTTTAAAACATTAATGTTTAATGTTTTGTATTTTTTTTATTTGTTTTATTATTTTATATGAAAATAATTTAACAATCCCTACACTAACAACTATCATCAAAACAAACACAATTTTACTTAATCCCCTCACCATCAATTTCCTCCATTCTACCTCTGAAAACAAACGGGGCCATAGTCCTTTGAACGACAATCATTATGGCAGCGAATTCCTTTACGTTTGGTGTTGTATTCTGTGCCATTGCCAACCCAGGTGAACTAAATGCTGGTGAGTTGATTGACTAAGAACGGGTGGGTGTTTGTGGGGTGCTTTGTACTGATGCTACTGATCGACTGTTCCTTCTCCGTAGAGTGACTGGAGGAAGCGAGACTAGCACGGGCCAACCACCAACAAGGTCTCGAGCTTTGCATAGCTTGCTGAAATGAGTCCACACAACTTGGGGAATATCAGGTCTTTCTGAAGCTATGATGGTAAACTACCTAGCAAAAGAAAGAAAGAAAAAAAAATCAAAATCGAACAGCACTCCAGCCCCAATTCTCAATAGTCAAGACACATAGTTGAATTGTAATCCCCACTGAACTCTATTTTCAAACCTTACTGATATGAACCATAAAAGCACATATCAAACCTGTACAGTCTCACCATAAAAGCACATATCAAGTAAAAGAACCAAAACACCCCTATGAGGGGATAAGGTTACCTTGTCCTAGATTTTGGCATGATCTAGGCTGCACTATTTCAAACAACAAGTTTCACAACATCCTACAAATAGGTGGCATCTTGTCCTAAATTGGAATAGTCACTATAGCTTCACTGTATGCAACTAGGTCGATTGGTCAAAAAGGTACCTTGGCAAGATTACCTAATATACCTCTCACACCTAACACCGAGAAGTGAAAGGAGGATCAAACGGTACAGCGGTAGTCCAGATCCAAGGGTTGTGTTCCCAACATGGCAGAGCCCATGACCGATTAGCCTTTTGGCAAGCCTTTCGGGTGAGCCTCCGACAAACCGTCCAGGAATAGTAGTCAGCAAACACAGTGACTTTAAGCGCACCAATGCAAATGCAAATACAAAGAAACATATAAGTGTAAATAAAAAGTCACATCATGAGTTTCAAATCAAGTTCTCTGAGTCCCTAGCAAAGTCGCCAAAAACTATAGCCTGACTTTCCGCGCTCCTTTTGGAAGGCGAATAGCCCTACAATTCGGACTCCACTTGTGGTTCTGAATTTGATTTCATATGTGCAATGTGAAACCGTGAAAACACAAAAAGAGTCCAAATCCGACAATTCTTTTTGGAAAATCGATGTTTGAATCAAATGCCAAAAATGGACTGCTTTACCAGATTATAGAGTCACCACCTAAATATTTTTTAGAAATTTAGGAAACTCGAGACTCGTGCCAAAGGCCATAGTCCATCATCACCAAAATGTCTCGGCTTGGGAACTTAAGTACAAGAGGGGAAGGTCATGAATTGAGCACCCCACTCGCCCAATCAAAAATTAGCATCTACTAATCATGATGTGTTTCTTATTTACATTATATGTTCTTGTTCTGATTTATTAGCTATTCTTTACTATGTGACGCGCACACAAGGTATAGACTAGTTTTGCAAGATTTGAACCTTTCATCTCATGTTTTGTTTTGAATTTGTTTTGTGAATTTGCCACTTGAAAAAGTGGGCTAAAATGGATACTAATCAAATCGTCCCAATTCAAACAACTAGCCTTCATCCACAGGCATTCAAACAATTTATATCAATTAAGCAATTAGCCGTATGGTATTCATGCTTTGGACATGGCAACACAAACATACGATGCAAAATGCTAAAACGATAAAAGCTCACCTAGTACTCCGAGCCAAAACAATGCAAAATAATTAGAAAAATATGTACGCTCCTAATTAAATGCAATATGGCTAATGCAACGCACGCATTATGTATTTTAAAGGCTCGGCTATGAGCATTGCATATGATTGCATTCAAGACATGCCAGAAAGCACGTATTCAAGTAATGAATTTTGAACATTTGATATCAAGTTAGCATAATGAGCTGAACCTTACATGCATGCAAGACAAATGGATATAAGACATAAGCATGCTAATGAAATGTGATGCTCTATACTAACCATCGTAAGCAAATAAATAAAATGGAGAAAGACGTGGGGTTGGAAGACATACGCATTATTATAACATTTGATCCTTCACACAAGAGGGTGTAAATCAATGTCCGAAAGTCCGAATTAAACTAACCATTACAAAACCAAATGAATGAATAAAATAGGCTAAGCTAATTAATTACTTTATTACAATAATTTAACTAGCTATACCAATTATCAATAAGCAATGGCTACAACAATACTAATTACAATAAGATTAATTTACAACTATGATAATTATAACACTAATGAAACAATTAATCGCGTTCGACAAAGGCGTAAGTGAAGATGGATGAGGGTTGCATGCATAGCGCCTGAGAGCTACTTTACCTGTCCAAGCCAACTCTATTTCACCTTCAGCCACTGTCTTTGTTTTCTGCAAAACTACATTGCTGGCCACACACTGAGGGTCGGCTATGCATCAGTGATAGCCGGCCGGATCTACAGATAGCCGGCCATGCCTCAATTTGGTGTCAAACTCTGTTTTTGTGTTCTGAGGTGAATTAGTGCGAACAGAGTGTTCTCAAGCTCTGTTTGTCCCATCTTTCCTTCTCTGTCATGGAGAGGGTCGAGAGAAGGATGAAATTGGTCCCGAAACCATCAACGGGCAAGTTGATTGCTTGATGATTCCAGACACAAGTTTGGACAAAAATCAATGAATACAATGAATAAGACCACCCCTCCCTCTTGTCATAGAGCGAGCTCAAAGAGAGAGGTTGCAACGCTTCAAGAATCATCAAAATACCATGAATTAGCATGTGACGACTCTTGACACAAGGAACTTGGCATAACGTTTGACCAAGTTCAAGTGATTCTAACCATTTTCTTTATATGGGTTGTTCCAAGTTTTAAGCCAATTTTATGAAACCTTGCCATTCTTTAGTCCATTTGTCCCAAAGTGATGTTAAAGTCCTCTAAACAAGAAATAACGTCAAACGAGAGATTCTTCAAAAAAAAATGAGAGAAAGACTATACCGTTGACAATGAATCTCCGAAAAGATTAAGCCATTAAGTAGGAGTCTTCCTTATATATTTTGAATAACCTCAATCGGTTGAAATCATTCTCAAGAATGATAGAGACAATGTCACGACCCAAACTCGCTCCTATAGGTTTAACATCGTAACCGGCCAGTAATCCGTGGATTACCAAAGGCCTCTTAACAGATAAGCGCATAATAAGGGGCTTCAGAAGCAGATGTGCAAAACATAAATAGTCCAATGAGCTATGTCAATAAACATAAGATAGAATATTTCAAAAACTTGTATATACATAAGCGTGTCAGTCAAAGGATATCATAATTACAAACATTTACAAAAGTGTAATATCCAAGACCCAACTGTACAAAACAGACAAAGACTAACATAAGTACAAAAACAGCCATGTAACTAGACTTCAATCGGAACCTCCTCGGGAGGCACAACGGTTGGCTAACAAAAATAGAAATGAAGGCCGTCAACTCTGGCCCTGATCACGCGCCGGCTCACCTACATACATAATATAAACTATGAGCGAAAGCTCAGTGAACAATAACAGAGTAAAGGGGTTTCAATGAATGAGTCCGTACAGATTCAGAATTCACGATTCAGTTTCGTATCAAATTCATAATTTGTCCAGATCATATACAGAAATCATAAGTCATGCGTAAGTATACGTGATACATCCATAAGCGCTAACAGAGCAGATACAGAACAGATGCAGACACGTGAGGGTTACGAATAACCAGTTCCATAAAGGAACCTCTAGATCCGGGTAACAGAGAATAAACATGCTGAGCCCCATGACGGAGCCTCCAGTACGGGTAACAAAGTGCAGACATATTAAGTTCCATAATGGAACCTTCGATACTGGGTAACAGCTAACATATGTCACATGATGCTAAGGATGCCACGAATACATGTCAAAAATTGGACAATCATTCATTGTACAGAACATAACATTTCATAAAACAATTCTTATTTCATCATACAAAAAATAAATAAGGTTGAACATAGCTTTACTGTGTTATTACTCACAGTTGGCCTTGAGACAGACAGACGGAGCAGATTCGTCAAACGGTACGCGGCACGTGACCTACATGGTATATAACAGATACACACTTGAAGCACACGTTCGAATCGTACATAACTTATGTCGTTTGCTTTAGTGTGTTTCTAACCTTTAATCCTTATTATAGAGTCTTAAACATGGCCTAGGAATACCTAGAATGGGATGAGGATGCGAGAATGCATTGGAAAACATTTCTTAAAATTTGCTGAAAATAAGGTCAACGCTCGAGCGTGGCTTTCCTCGCTCGAGCGGACATGCAGACAATGAAGCTTCGCTCGAGCATGACTTTCCCTGCTCGAGCGGACTGCAAACTCTTAAAAAAGTACTGGTTGTACGTTTTTCATGCTCGACGTACGCTCGACCTACGCTTGAGCGTGAGACTCAGACCTTCGCTCGAGCGTAGATTCCCTCGCTCGAGCGGACTACAAAACACAAGAACTTCTGGATATATACATTTCACGCTCGGGTGTAACAGTCGTTGCTCGAGCGGAAGTGCATGTACTCAGAGTGCACGCTCGAGTGTAAAGTTCCCCGCTCGAGCGTGGATCAAATTTCTGAAAATTCCAGATTCGATCACCAAGCTCAAACTCAACTTTGAAGCATCCAAAACTCATTTTTTTGGACCAAAACTTGAGGAAATACATGAAAACTCATAATACAACATGTTTAAAGAATTATAACAAGAAATCATGGCCCAAAGGCTTGCCAATTATACAAAAATTCAACTTTAAACTCAAAATTAATTCATGAACATAACATGCATGTACATTTTTTAGCTAAGGCCCTTCAAAACATGATCTAATGCTACTAGATAACATGAAACTCATTGTGTTTCCAAAATTAAAGTGAACCCAACACATGCATGAAGGAATTCTTGAAATTCAATCTTCAAAATGCTATGAAACATGTATGCATGCATGGATTGATCTACTTCCCTACTCCTTAAGCTTGATTCTCATATCATATAACTCAATTTACTTGAACTCATGCATGAATCAACACAATTTCAAGGCTAAAGGCGTGGTTCCATACCTTAGATGATCTATTGGGCTTTAGGTGCTAGAATCTTGAACTAGATGAACAAAGCTTCCAATTTTCTTCTTTTCTCCTAGCAATTCCCTCGATGTGAATTCAGTTCTTGAACTAGGACCCAAATCCCTCAACTCTCTCTCTCTCTCTCACGTTTTGCATCAAGTTGAGGAAGAATGAATAAAGAAAACATAAGCTAGTGGAGTCAAAATGGCCTAATAAGTAGTAATTGATCAAAAGTAAACAAATGACATTATTTTAATCAAATTTAATCGCTTCGAACCGAATTTTAATTAAACCTACCATAAATTTCTATAGATCCTAATTAGTACATAAATCAAGTCAGTTTTTGATTTGGATGCCGATAAGGTTTTCAATTCGCAAATCGAAGCTCAAGCTAGAACAAATCTTTCTACACTGAACAGATAGAGACAAAAAAATAACGCAATACACATGCAAATTAATTCCAAATCTCTCCTAAATTACTGTTAGGTATAATTAAGTACGGATTAACGTTAATCATGGGTCGGGGTTGTTACAGTCTCCCCCCCTTAAAAGAGTTTGGTCCTCCAAACTCGAATTACCTTCGTTCTGGAAGAACATTGGGTCCAATGGAAACAAATCCGAATATCTCTTCATCATGTCTTATTTGGTTTCCCAGGTTGCATAGGTTCCTCCATGATTTTGCCAATCAACTTTTACCAGTGGTATTTCTTTGTTTTTCAATCTTTTGATCATGCGGTTCACAATCCGGATAGGTCTTTCCTCATAAATGTAGTCCTCCTTCAAGAGCACATGTGTTGGTTCAATGACATGGAGCGGATCTCTCAAATACTCTCGAAGCATCGATACGTGAAATACGTTATGCATATGGTCCATTACCGGTGGTAAGGCCACCCGATATGATACTGGATTAATCTTTTCAAGGACTTCATAAGGTCCAACATACCTTGGCGCCAATTTGCCCTTAACACCAAACTGAGTTTGACCCTTCATCGGGGTCACTTTAATGAACACATGGTCCTCAACTTCATATTCCTTATCTCTTCTTCGGACATCAGCATAGCTCTTCTGCCGACTCTGTGCAGTTTTCAGACGTTGCTGGATCAGTTTCCTTTCTCGGTTGTTTCTTGCACAAATTCCGGTCCCAACAAAGGTCTGTTACCTACTTCAGCCCAACATACCGGAGAACGGCATTTTCTTCCATACAAAGCTTCGTAAGGAGCCATTCCAATGCTTGTATGGTAACTGTTGTTGTACACAAATTCAGCTAATGGCAAATAGGTCTCCCAGCTTCCTTGGAAGTCTAATACACACATTCTAAGCATATCCTCCAAAGTTTGGTTAGTCCGTTCAGTTTGTCCATCTGTCTGCGGGTGATAGGCACTACTCAACCTCAGTTCAGTCCCCAAAGCCTGTTGTGAACTCTGCCAAAATCTCGACACAAACTTTGAGTCCTTATCAGATACAATAGATACCGGTATACCATGCAATCTTACAATTTCGTTCACATACAAGTTAGCTAATTTTTCCGCATTATAAATAGTCTTGACAGGCAGAAAATGAGAAGACTTAGTTAAACGGTCTACAATGACCCAGATAGAGTCTATACCTCGAGAAGAGCGAGGCAATCCCACTACGAAATCCATGGTTATGTGCTCCTATTTCCATTCTGGTATTGGGAGTGATTGTAACAAACCAGCGGGTCGTTGATGTTCAGCTTTAACCTGTTGACAATGTAGACATTTAGCCACAAAATCTGCAATACTCTTTTTCATCCCAGGCCACCAAAAATTCTGTTTCAAATTGTGATACATTTTCGTGTTCCTCGGGTGCATGGCAAACTTACTGCTGTGAGCTTCGATCATAACACGTTTTCTCAAATCACAACAATCGGGTACACAAAGGCGGTTTTGAAATTTCAGCACGCCATTCTCAAACACAAATCCCGGCCTCAGCTTTGAATCAAATTCCTCTATGATCTTTTTCAAGTATTCATCTTCACATTGCTTCTGTTTGATCTCGTCAAGAATTGTAGGTTGAACGGAAATAGCAGTTAAAATCCCACCTTGTTCTCGCACGACAATCTCAATCTCCTTCTGTTCCAGGTCATCTAGCAATTCTTTTCGATTGGACAGCAAGCATGACAAATTTGCACTGGACTTTCGGCTCAAGGCATCTGCTACGGTATTAGCTTTCCCTGGGTGATATAAGATATGCAAATCATAATCTTTGATTAACTCTAACCATCGCCTCTGTCTCATGTTCAATTCCTTTTGGGTGAAGAAATATTTCAATCTTTTATGATCGGTATACACCTCACAAGTTACCCCATACAAGTAGTGACGCCAGATTTTCAAAGCAAACACCACAGCTGCTAATTCGAGATCGTGTGTCGGGTAATTCTTTTCATGAGGTCAGAGTTGTCGAGAAGCATAGGCAATCACTTTTCCGTTTTGCATTAACACACACCCCAAACCTTTGTAGGAAGCATCACTGTAAACTTGAAACCCATCAATACCATTGGGCAAAGTTAAAATTGGTGCAGTCACTAATCTGGTTTTCAACTCTTGAAAGGCTGCCTCTCTTTGTTTGTTCCAATCAAATGACACATTCTTCTGAGTTAACTAGGACAATGGCATGGCAAGCTTGGAAAAGTCTTTTACAAATCTCCTGTAGTAACCTGCAAGTCCCAGAAAACTTCTAATCTCTGTCACATTTGTCGGTTTAGGCCAATCCACAATAGCTTCAATTTTTTGAGGGTCAACAGAAACACCATCTTTGTTGATTACATGACCCAAAAATGCCACACTGTCGAGCCAGAATTCACATTTGGACAATTTAGCGTATAATTTCTTTTCTCTCAAAGTCTATAGGGCAATTCTCAAATGATTCTCATGTTCTTCCCTGCTTTTGGAGTAAATCAGGATATCATCAATGAACACAACAATAAATTCATCCAGAAATGATTTAAACACTCTGTTCATAAGATCCATAAAGGCAGCAGGTGCATTGGTCACCCCAAACGGCATTACTAAAAATTCATAATGTCCATATCTAATTCTGAATGCAGTTTTCTCTATGTCTTCAGCCCTAACCTTTAACTGATGATATCCAGATCTGAGATCAATTTTGAAAAATACTTGGGCGCCCTGAAGTTGGTCAAACAAGTCATCTATTCGGGGCAGAGGGTATTTGTTCTTGATAGTTACTTTGTTCAGTTCTCGATAGTCATACACAACCTCAAAGATCCATCCTTCTTTTTGACAAACAGGACTGGAGCACCCCAAGGTGAAGTGCTCGGACGGATAAATTTATTATTCAACAACTCCTGAAGTTGAGTTTTTAATTCTTTCAATTTTGAGGTAAACATTCTATAGGGGGTCTTGGAAATAGGTTGTGTTCCCGGAAACACCTCAATAGTGAACTCAATTTCTCTATCAACTAAGTCCCCAGGTAAGTCATTCAGAAACACATCGGGAAATTCACAAGTAACAGGGATAGTTTCTACATTAGTTCCGTCAGATGATGCAGTCAGTATACAACACAGGTAACCCCTATATCCCTTCATAAGCAGTTTTATGGCTTTCAGAGCTGAAATCAAATATGGGGGAGGAACTACTCCATTCCCAGTAAAAGTAAATTCAGGCATACCCGGTGGTCTAAACACAACAGATTTACTTGCACAGTCAATGGTAGCACAGTATTTAGTCAACCAATCCATTCCCAAAGTACAATCAAAATGATCAATGTTCAAGGGCAATAAGTCAACATATAACATCATATAGCCAATCATAATATCACATGCTGGATAAACATGAGCGCACATCATAGAACCCCCAGACGGCGTAGATACAGATAACACATATGTCATAAGTTCTAATGGTCTAGTCAATTTCCGAGAGAAAGCATGCGATACAAAGGAATGTGTAGAACCAGAATCTATCAGTACACATGCATTTTGAGAACATACAGAGAATGTACCTGACACCACAGTATAGGTGTTTTGTATGTCACCGGGCACTAAGGCGAACACTCGACTTTGTCTCAGAGGTTCTTTCTCAGTATTGGCTTTTGCATTTGTTTTAGCCATAGAGGCGGATCCAGCTGAACTTGCCGTAGGACGGCTAGTATTCTCAGACCTTAGTAGGCAATCTTTCACTACATGACCTATCTGGCCACATCAGAAACAAGCACCGGATACTTGGTAGCGCACACCCCTATGCATTCTACCACAATCAGAATAGACTAGGATAGACCTACTACTCTGACTCGAGCTGCTTGTAGACCCCGTGTTCTGCTTCTTACTGACATAAGACCGGCCCCTTCTAAAACCATACCCAGACCTCTTTCCTCTCCAATCCGTTTGTATAGCCGCTGGGGCCTTACTTTGTTTCATAGCGGCTAGTGTGGCTTCCGCCATTATGGATCTATCTAAAACTTCCACATAAGTAGGCAATTTCAATACGCCTACTTGATCAAACACCTCTAAATCCAGTCCACCTTCAAATTTTCGTGCTTTCTTCTAATCAGTATCCACTATATGTGGAGCAAACCGTGCCAGTTCGGTGAATTTGGCTTCATACTCAACTGCAGACATCCTTTCCTGTTTCAGTTCTTGAAACTCAGACACTTTTCGATCCCTGAAACATTGGGGAAAATATTTATTATAGAAAATCGCATTAAACTGTGCCCACGTCATATTCCCATTGCCACTTTGAATTAGCAACCACCACCTTCAGGCTTCATCCTTCAGAGTATAGGTGGCTAGGAGGACTTTCTGGACTTCAGAACAAGGGAACACTTCATATAGCTTTTCCATTTCAAGTAACCACGTCTCTGCTTTCAACGGTTCAATTCCACCATAGAATGTCGGCAGTTTCATTTTCATGAATTTCTGTGTCAAGTTGATGATGTCATTATTATCTGCTTCGGCTTGTGCCGGCGGAGGTAGAGGGGCCAAAGGTTGTTGTCTTTGCTGTTGTGTCAAAGTTTCAGTCAATGCTGCAAGCATTTGTTCCATTCGGCTCATGCGAGCCTCTGAAGATTCATTTACATCACTTCCCCTTGTATTCTCCATGTTGCTATAGAGACATCAAATGATAATAAACATATGCATAATCTTATTCGTTTCCTTCAATTCATTTGCTCAAATTTACATTCAGTTTTCATATTCATTTGGATTACCACACACTCACACATGCAGATGGAATGCCCCTAACTCTTACTAGCACATCCTAAGCTCATATGGACCTGTGTGTGCGGTAGAACACGTGCTCTAATACCACTCTGCCACGACCTAAACCCGCCCCTGTAGGTTTAACATCGTAACGGGTCAGTAATTCGTGGATTACCAAATGGCCTCTTAACAGATAAGCATATAATAAGGGGCTGCGGAAGCAGATGTACAAAACATGAATAGTCCAATGAGCTATGTCGATAAACATAGGACAGAATATTTCAAAAACTTGTATATACATAAGCGTGTCGGTCAAAGGACATCATAATTACAAACATTTACAAAAGTGTAATATCCAAGACCCAACTGTACAAAACAGACAGAGACTAACATAAGCACAAAAACAGCCATGTAACTAGACTTCAATCGGAACCTCCTCGGGAGGCACAACGGTTGGCTGACAAAAACATAAATGAAGGTCGTCAACTCTGGCCCTGATCATACGCCGGCTCACCTATATACATAATATAAACTGTGAGCGAAAGCTCAGTGAACAATAACAGAGTAAAGGGGTTTCAATGAATGAGTCTGTACAAATTTAAAATTCACAATTTAGTTTCGTATCAAATTCATAATTTGTCCAGATCATATACAGAAATCATAAGTCATGCATAAGTATACGTGATATATCCATAAGCGCTAACAGAGCAGATACAAAACAGATGCAGACACGTGAGGGTTACGAATAACCAGTTCCATAAAGGAACCTTCGGATCCGGGTAGCAGAGAATAAACATGCTGAGCCCCATGACGGAGCCTCCGGTACGGGTAACAGAGTGCAGATATATTAAGTTCCATAATGGAACCTCCGATACCGGGTAACAGTAAGCATATGTCACATGATGCTAAGGATGCCACGAATACATGTCAGAAATTGGACAATCATTCATTGTACAGAACATAACATTTCATAAAACAATTCTTATTTTATCATACAGAAAATAAATAAGGTTGAACATAGCTTTACTATGTTATTACTTACAGTTGGCCTTGAGACAAACAGACGGAGTAGATTGGTCAAACGGTACGCGGTACGTGACCTACATGATACATAACAGATACACACTTGAAACACACGTTCGAATCGTACATAACTTATGCCGTTTGCTTTAGTGTGTTTCTAACCTTTAATCCTCATTATGGAGTCTTAAACATGGCGTAGGAATACCTAGGATGGAATGAAGATGCGAGAATGCATTGGAAAACATTTCTTAAAATTTGTTGAAAATAAGGTCCACGCTCGATGGTGGCTTTCCTCTCTCGAGCGGACATGCAAACAATGAAGCTCCGCTTGAGCGTGACTTTCCTCGCTCGAGCGGACTGCAAACTCTTAAAAAAGTACTGGTTACACGTTTTTCATGCTCGACGTACGCTCGACCTACGCTCGAGCGTGAGACTTAGACCTTCGCTCGAGCATAGATTCCCTCGCTCGAGCGGACTGCAAAACACAAGAACTTCTGGATATATGCATTTCATGCTCGAGCGTAACAATCATCGCTTGAGCAGAAGTGCATGTACTCAGAGTGCACGCTCGAGAGTAAAGTTCCCCGCTCGAGCGTGGATCAAATTTCTGGAAATTCCAGATTCGATCACCAAGCTCAAACTCAACTTTGAAGCATCCAAAACTCATTTTTCTGGGCCAAAACTTGAGGAAATATATGAAAACTCATAATACAACATGTTTAAAGAATTATAACAAGAAATCATGGCCCAAAGGCTTGCCAATTATACAAAAATTCAACTTTAGACTCAAAATTAATTCATGAACATAACATGCATGTACATTTTTTAGCTAAGGCCCTCCAAAACATGATCTAATGCTACTAGATAACATGAAACTCATTGTGTTTCCAAAATTAAAGTGAACCCAACACATGCATGAAGGAATTCTTGAAATTCAATCTTCAAAATGCTATGAAACATGCATGCATGCATGGATTGATCTACTTCCCTACTCCTTAAGCTTGATTCTCACATCATATAACTCAATTTACTTGAACTCATGCATGAATCAACACAATTTCAAGGCTAAAGGCGTGGTTCCATACCTTAGATGATCTATTGGGCTTTAGGTGCTAGAATCTTGAACTAGATGAACAAAGCTTCCAATTTTCTTCTTTTCTCCTAGCAATTCCCTCTATGTGAATTCAATTCTTGAACTAGGACCCAAATCCCTCAACTCTCTCTCTCTCTCACGTTTTGCATCAAGTTGAGGAAGAGTGAATAAAGAAAACATAAGCTAGTGGAGTCAAAATGGCCTAATAAGTAGTAATTGATCAAAAGTAAACAAATGGCATTATTTTAATCAAATTTAATCGCTTCGAACCGAATTTTAATTAAACCTACCATAAATTTCTATAGACCCTAATTAGCACATAGATCAAGTCAGTTTCTGATTTGGATGCCGATAGGGCTTTCAATTCGCAAATCAAAGCTCAAGCTAAAACAGATCTTTCTACACCAAACATGAAAAGTAAATGGTGGATTGATTGTTAAAATTAAACTCTTAACATGAAAAGTAAGTAAAGAAATGCTTAGAATAACATGCAACAAGTTATGTATGCCAACTTATGAGACAATAGATAAACTAACCAAAGCATGAATCAATTTAAAAGGCTTGGACAGTCTTAAAACAGCCCTTAATACATGAAAAACAAAGGTTAAAAATGCGTGAAAGGAGTCTAAAAAGCTAAATAATAAAGAGATGAAACAAGGCTAGGAAGCAAGAACAAGGAGGAATGGCTAACCCCTCTACTTTTGAAACCTCAAAACATGATTTTTAGCCATTTTAAAACTCTGAAAATCAGTATAGATATCAAAGAAAAAGAGTGGAAAAGTAAGGGTTTGAGCTATAGGTAAAGGTGTAGAAAGAGCAAACTCTCTCTACCATTTTGGTAGCTCTTCAAACCCAAACTTCAACACTTCAAATAGGATCAAAACAATACAAAACAATAAGAATTATGTAGCAAATAAAAGAAATGAAAACAAGAGAAAAGATAACAAGCTTATGCATCTCAAGGGGTAAGCGTTTTATTTATGACCCAAACTTAGTCTCAACCTGCTCTCAAGCTTGAATTATGCTTCTCAAAGATCAACCAAGGCCCTAAGATGGTGAGACAAGGCTGTGTGTGGTGTATGAAGATGACATAAGGGAGCTAGGTTAGCTCAAAGGTTGCTTACTATAGATGAAGGAGGAGGGAGGAGCTCTCAAAGTGTATGTAGGCTTTCTAAATTTTGCTTAACCCCCAAAACAATAACACAGCTTCATTTTTATAGAATTTGACCTCAAAAGGTGATAAATATCTTTGAAAATGGACAACTGGCGGCCTTCCGCCCAAAACATTATTTCTCGCCACCAAGGCCCGGCCGACCATCACTGATGCCCGGCTAGGCTTTGATGCCCTCCCCTGTTTTTTTGGTTCAAACTCAACTCAGGGTGGTAAAAGGTCCAAAAAAAGAGACTCAAAAGTTCAAACAAGGTAAATATTGAAGATTTGCGGTTATTTCGAGAGCCTAACTAAATCCGAATCGTTGTGAATTTGAAGCATACAATTCAACTTTTATCATCGAGTGTATTGAACCAAGCGCTTAAGTCTTATGGGCGGTCAAAATGGGGTGTCTATAATGATTTACTTAAACACAAATGTGACCATGGTAGGAAATGATGGTCATATTAAATGATCATATTTGTACGGTTTACGTGTTTACCTTACATTATTATGTATTGTTTGGTGGATTTCATGTGTTGTTGTTATTTATTTTGTGAGTCTCGTTTAAGTATGCAACTATGCTTATTATGGCAGGTAATGACGGACGAGATGGGTCAATCGGAAGGCATGGGAGACGAACACCACGTTCGCCATTGGCTGTGCAGCCATAAACGAGAAAGGTGCCAAGAAGACAGATACAGCTGCCTTTCAAGATTAAAAAAATGGGCACTAGGAATGGAAGGCAAACAAAGGTCGATACGTCAAAGCTAATGTATCGTTCTAATGTGGTTGGTGTGATTAAGACTGTGCTGGAATTGAAATTCACTGTGGGACATATCTATCAACTGCAAAAGACACCATTTTGGCTAATGGTAGAGACGATCCGTGTCCATAATCTGAATCTGAATGCATTCAAAAAATGTGATGTGACGGCGTGCCATTTAATTCAATTGTATAACCCAACAGACGAGAAATTTTACGTTGGTGGGAGTGGGTTGCCTTTATGAAACAATGACATCCGGTTAATCTTTGGGATTCAATATGGAAAAGAGCCGCTGGATCTTTCATATGGGGTGAAGGCGCCGTCTGATTTTATACAGTAGCGATGTGCGAACGTTGTCCAAGTCTCCTCAAAATTGATTAAGGATTTAGTAATAGAAGCAATATATGGCATGGCTGAACGCGACGAGGAAGATGTTGCAAAGCTGTTATGTTTGTCTATATGTGCCAAACTATTTTTTGTTAATACGGGTAAGTCGATTGGTTGGGCGTTTGTGCACGTAATTGACAGGCTTGAGACATTACGAGTGTACGACTAGGTAACTGCAATCCGTTATGCATTGGATGGTTCGTTGAATGAGTTGCATAAGAAGCCAGAAAAGGTTATCGGTTGTGTTGTTGCTTTGCTGGTACGCCCCTTAGACACACGAATATTAAACTGTTTTATATGTAACGCGACCTGTTTAATGACTATTTGCATAATTGTTTGTATGGTTTTTGTGTGCTTGTAGTTCCTCATTTGCGAACACACAACAATTGGGGGGCCAAAACGCCATGACATGTCTCCATGATTTTTTCAGATAGAACATTGGCAATCTAATAGAGAAGTTGAAAAGCATCCATTTATCAGCTAACGGCTCCATCGAGGTATGGTCACTAGCATATAGTAATGAGTCAGTATGTATTTTGTGAATTATATTGTAATGGATGTGATTGTTTGGAGGTGAATTGTAGTAAACTTGGTACTACAATCGTGGAACGTTATTTTGCTAATTCGAGTCCAGTTGGAGTTACACCAAAGAAGGATGAGACAGTAGTCTTAGAGGTTAAGCCAGTGAGTTCATGGAATGGTGTTAAAGTGGGGAATGATATGGAACCAAGTTTTGACTGTTGGAAGCCTGATTCTCCACATGGAAGGGACGTCGAATTCAAGCTGGTTAGTAACGCAGATGATAAACAAAATGGACAGCGTGGTTACAATAAGAAGGAGTTTGATAAGATATTAATTGCAAGGGAAATGTGGCCGGTATTGTTACCCGATCGACTAGACCTGTCAAGCACGCCTACTGATGACACCATCCACAATAGCACAAATGAAGCCACCGAGTAACTCAATAGTGCTTTGCATAGAATTTAAGAGTTGGAAAGTGAAGTTAGAGAAAAGTCTGAACGTGTACGGGAGTTGGATGGTAGGGTTAAGTCAATGGAGAGGATGGTTGGTGCACAGGCTACAAATCTATTTATTGGGTTCGAAAGTGTTATAGCGATGAAAGACGCTGAAATCGCACGGCTGAACAAGATGGTTAAGAAAATGAAGGAAACAATACATAACTTGGAAGATCACATTGACGACCATGAGGTACATGCAGTTACACAAGCAATTGTGAAGGATGTCACAAACATAAAAACACCGGTAGACAGTGTGTCAGATAAAGAAAGGGGGACAAGGGACGTGCCAAGCAGCGGTAGTGTGAAACGTTGCACATCACCGAGCAACACTCTTGTCACCATTGTTTAGATGGCAACTGAATGTGTTACAGCTATAGATGAGTTGGAAATTGGAAAAGAACGAGTTGTCAACGCTGCTGGAAGTGGATTTCTTCCATCATTGGGTGAACACCCAGCCGTTGGGCATGTCATGGTAGGCCAGGAAGTTGGTTGTATTGTTAATCGTTTGCACAGTATACCCCAATCGTTGATGACGTCACTGATAAGGCATGTTAAGAACAAGCCAAGACGGGAATACAAACTATCTGGTTACGAGTACACGGATGTTATTGGTCGTGCCAAACATAATGCAAAAGTCAAAATCACTAAGGGAAATGAAGCCGGGGTGATATACACTGTGGATGATGTTGATGTGGAACGAAAGACATGGAACGGGTTTGGTATGAATAGAAGACATGCAGTTTGGAACATGCTGAGCGATGATGAACGACACATGTTGGAGAATGTGTACAGCTATGACGGTGAAGGGTGAGTATGTATTTTAGAACATTTGTGTTTTGATGTTGTTGATGTGTTTAATAAGTGATATTGTAGCAATGAGACTAACTGTCACAATTGGTTTGTAACATAGTAATTTAGGATGGGGTGGACAACAGGATCCTAGTTTACTTTACTAACATCCAAGATTTGGTCAATAATGGCTCAATCCATGGGAATGTATGTACATGACAAAGATAATTTTGCATTTAATTTTGAGTTGTGTAATTTGATGTCATAATGCAAGTGACATTAGTAGTTGTTAATTTGTGTTTAAGAAATAAACAAACAAGATGGTGTACGTAATTGACGTATACGCTTATGTGCTGATGGATTTGCAGAAAAAGTCGGCAGGGAAAACCAAACCCTGGGACATGTCCTACGTGTATAGTAGTGTATATTCTGTATGTGAAATTCATCTCTGACACACTCTAATTTTGACCCCCACCCCTCACATTTGACATTGTAGTATTAATTTCCGATTCAAATGGTTTGATGGTACACTTGTAAGCAGGACATGATGAGGAATCCCAATGCACTGTTGAGGACAAAGTATCTCAATGTGTACACAAAAACTGCAAGTAATCACGGATACACACATTACCTGATATACCATGAAAAGCATTGGACTGTAATAGTGCACAATGTGGTGTCCAGTACATGAAAACATTACAATTCTTTGAAAAAAAGACAAGGCATGCGAGATGATCATTACAACAAGGCATTAAAAAGTGGTAAGTTTGTGTGGAATGGTAGTTGCCATCGTATGTCATATTTGGTTTTGGTTTTAAGTTGGTGAGGTTTTGTGCTGCTAAGTCTACGGGTGCATGTGTAGTTGATGTCAAATTGTATGTGGCTGGTGTTATGTGGTACGATGCTGACTGGTTTTGGTTTTTTGTTGACAGCAATGGGTCGTTAAGCATCACACCAAGTTTGTGAGGCCGAGGGTGGCTAATGACAATGTTAAGGACGGAGATTTTGACGGAACGCTGGTTGCAGCGTTGGATTGTCCCCAGTAAGGATCAGAAACGTATGAGAAATGGATGTCAACTTAGATTTTCTTGCTTGTGTTGGTTTTTTCTTTGTTGGCTGTAGGGTAACAAATGTGGTGTTTTTTTTATTGAATTGCATTGCAGGTTGAACTATGCTATTATGGTTTGTTTCATCATTCGTTAATACGTTAACGGGGTCGAAATTGACAACTTCATGGATGGCCTAACACCAAATACTTTGCGCGCATTGATAGTGAGAACGTTTATCAATGACCCAATTCGAGGATTGTATGCAAAGATGAAGTAATTTGTTTAGCCCCCTAAACCTCAATTGTCTATTTGTGTGATGATGATGTGGTTTTTAACACTTGTTATTGTTATTTGAATTTTAGCGGGATGATTTGGTTTGTAATGTGTTTGGGTAGTTTGAGGGTGGTGCATGATGTAGATATCGTGTTATTAGTTATATTTTGAAATAGATGTGGTAGATGACTTGGTGATTGTTTTGAATTCCAGCAGCATAGCATGGGCCTTATTTTGATAACAAATTATGTTGATGGCGTTATGTATTGGTAACGCAGAATGTGGATTTATTTTGTTAGTTCTGTTGTGAAATAGATGTGTCATATGAGGTGGTTAATGTTGTGAATTGCACCTGCACATTGTAGATCTTGTTTTCATAAACAATTATGATGTTGTCGTTATGAATTGAAAACATTTTTCATAAATGTGGTGCAAATGAGATTGAGGTGAATGGTTATTTAGGCAGTAGGTTATAAAATGAATATAGTTGTTGTATGTATTGTAGAGTTGCATATACATGTTATATGTTCTATGTGAACAGTTTGCCAAATGTAGTGATGTTATACTAACAATAAGCATCAAGTAAATAGAAGCTAGTTGTGGAACAGTTAATGAAGAGATCCAAAACAAAACGTAAAAGCTGGATGTTAGATACAAAACATCCCACTGTAATGGACAACAAACCATACACCGCAAAATGATTGCAATCGCAAGCCCGGGTTTTATGGGAAAAATGAAATAACACATTTTGGACAACAGTGACGCACTACAATGTAAACAAAATGTCACAAACATGGAAATGTAATTAATTTATTGTCGTGTATGCCACGAATTTAGAAATAACATAATAGCAATGTAACTTATGTTATAGCGATCTTGATTTAGACCCGGCCCATTTATTACCTTTGAATCCGAAAAATCATATTCGTGATGGTTGTTCATTTCTCCTCATGTTGGTTTTGGCTTCAGGGGTCGACACCACCCTTGTTGGTGTCGACACTGTCTTCTTTTTCCTTGCCTTGTTCTATTCCAAGGGTCGACACTAGTCTAGGAGGTGTAAACACCTTCTTGCTACTGTGTCCCTAGGTGGCTATTGAAATTTAGGGTCGACACTAACCTTGGTGGTGTCGACACTTGTTTCTTTTGTTAGCCTCAAAGGGTCGACACCAATCTGGGAAGGGTCGACCCTTGTCTATTGCAGAATCTAGGGTTTGCTTGCTGAAATTTAGTGTCAACACCAGTCTGAGAGGTGTTGACACCTTGCCTTCTGCCAAACACAAGTGTTTCAACTTTTCTTCTTGAGGGTCAACACCTCTGTTGCAGGGGTCAACCCCTGTGACTCTTTTTTTAGATTTTGTTCGGCTTGGGCCCTACTTTTTAGGGATTTTGACTTGTCCTTTTCATTTAACCTTGGAGCTACTATTCTACTAATACCTAGTCACTAAAAATAGACCAAAAGTCTCTTTCTCTCATTAGTTATTTCTCTATTTTTCTCTCTCACTCGTAACTCTCTCTCTTTCCCTCAAAACTCACTTTTTCCCACTTACTTCCTTAGATCTACTTACCTAGAGGTGTCTTCACACCTTGATCCTTTGAGATACGGTGGTGCTACATGCACTAATTAGTGTACTAACCAGTGTACCAATATTAGTTATGATATTATTATTGACCATATTCATTAATCACATTACAAATACCAAAGATCTCTTAAATTATGTGACATCATCAATTGGTATATTAGTTAGTATACTAATTGGTGCATATAGCATTATTCTTTGAGATAACTTGTAGATCGTGTCAATAGCTTTCTTTTGATCTGAGTAGCTTGTGATTTCATTGACGTGGAGTTTCTTCGAATTCTTCTCTTCCACCTTCTAAGCTTGAGGTAGGGATTCTTCACACCTCCTTATGAGTTTTAACTTAGCTATATGTTTTATAAAATCATCTTGTGAAAGAAATAGACTTTTGAAATAAATCTTGGGTTTTGGTTTCGAGTTAAAATGAGGGGTTTTTAAATGGTTTTATGGAAATGATTGTGGGGTTGGGAATGAGGTGTGGAGATAACAAAATGGTTGGTTTTTGCAATTTGGAGATGATCTTGGAAAAATGGGTTTTGCCCTAAATGCTGATTCTTTTTATAAATAATGATATTAATGTTGGAGATATGGAATTTAATTGTTATTGATTAAGATCATGGAGTTATGTACGTATTACCACTCACCTCTCAAAATTTGGAAAGTTTATCTTTATGGAAATTATTTTATTTGTTTAGAGATATCTGTTTTGGACTATCGGTGGAGGATAGCCATGATTGTTGTAGAAATTACATGAAGACTAGGAGAATGAAAACTATTTCTCATCCATTGCATCGAGTATTGTCATACATTTATATATTTGTAATAATTACATTGTTTTGAGAAAATGGTGGATACTTGGTGAATCTGGGTAGGGGGTGTGGTTACTATGATAACTTGGCATGTGTGTCCTTGGTGAAAGACGAAAAACTCGCGCAGATAGGTGTCGAGCCTACCGGTTAATACCGGTAAAAATGACAAAAGAGTAGTGCTTGTATAACCTACTAACAGATACGTACCTAGAGATTCACAGAGATGTATTCACATACTGGTTTTCCATAAAATAGAAAGTGTTTCATGAATGATAATATAAACTTGGCATGGCATGATTTGAAAGAGATATAAAATGTTTTGTCATAAGCATTGCATGTGCATTTTACCCTTATAGTTTTGTTAAGATTCATATGTTGTGTTGGATTATTTTTACTGAGTTTTGGCTCACCCTATGTGGGAAAAACATTTCAGGTGTAGATGATATCCCTCCGCCAAGGCAATAGCTTGGGAGGACATGGAACAAGAGCTTCATTTTGTTAATTATGTATTTGTTTTGTACAAGCCAAAGGGTTTTATATGTATTGGAATTTAAATCCATTTTTGTTGTAACCAAGTGCTAACTTGGAAAGTTGTAAGCTTTTACGGCATTCTCTTATTTGTTTACCTTTCATTTTGTTCCTCATCACGTAACACATGCTATAGATTCAGGGGCTAGGCATATGAATGTATAGTTGCATGTGTTGCTCTTTTGTATAAGAAATTTAAATTAATGGAAGTACTCTTCATATATCGTCTTTTAATCACTATTGTGGATGGGTTGTTGTATTTAATTCGGGGCGTTACATATGTAATAACGTGTACGATATAATCACTTGCCACCACATAAAACATAAATGGCATTCAAAACTACATTAAAATGTTTCGAGAAATTGGCACTGTTGTGGACCTATGATACGGTTGTGAACTATATTGGTTCATTGCATATTTTCCTATTGTGAAGCCCAATTTTGTCGCAACGCTCGCAGCGAATCCGGTGTACCACCTCACCTTTTGACGGGATCCGTTTCTGTTTGGTCCTTCCAGGTTAGCGCTTGTAAATAGGTTGTGCAATGAGGAAATCATTTGTTGATAACTTCGGTTTTCCCACTGTAAGAATTAGGTGAATTGCCACCGAGTACGCCGCCTTGAACTCGTCGACATGGTAAAACAAATCAATGAAGTCATATATGTTTTTGCCACTATTCCGGAAAGCAATAACCACGTAGAAGCATGGAAACCCATTTAATTGCCATTGAAAGCACAAACATGTACGTGTGCCAATATCAACCAATACTGATGGGTGTGAAGGAACCTTAAAAACGTTGTCATCGGCCTGACTAACAATCCACGATCTACTTTCCTTGTACGCTGAATCCAAACTCTTTGCCATCTTCGGACAAGGCTCCCTAACCCAAACACTTGATTTAGCTTTACATTTGTTTTGTTGCTCCATTATTTGAACCCTAATTGCATCCACCAACTGGGTAATGGGAAGATTTCAAGCATTTTGAACCCAGTTATTGAATGACTCGACAGCGTTGGACCATATCTCACCATGCCTGCGATCCCTGAAAAAAACATGAAAAAAAAATGATGATATGTGAAGATGCGATATGTTTTGCAATGTATACGGGTAACAGTTCGTAATGTTACTAAAATGCGCATTTGCCTAATGTTGTGGATGCAGATCTTGCAAGAAATTCCCGATGACTGTAGGGTTACACTGTTTCAATATCTTAATCTTCTGATTGAATGAAGCAACTGTGGGTGCATATGCACATTCTCGTAGTTTTCGCATGAGGCCAATTTTGTGTTTAGTGTTAACGTATTTCATTCGATCTCTTAGGTGCATTTGAAGATGTAACAAACAGAATTCGTGATGTGTCGTTGGAAATATGGTAGGCATCGCTTGCAGTAAATTGGCATTCCGATCAGACACAAACGTCAACGTCCGGTTACAATCCACAACTGCAAACAGTTGACGCAAGAGCCACTCCCAATTGCATGCATTCTCAACATCAACTATAGTGAAAGCAACTGGGAATAAACCTGTGAATGAACATTATTACAACAATTTTGGAAAATGTTAGTTTTAGGACTGGAAATTTCTAACATAATCTAAGGGGTTGTTTGGGGTGTCTTAAATAAGTGCATTTTTTGACTTTTTGGACTAAAAAATTGAGGAAAAAAATATGGTTGTTTGGGTTAATTTTTTGACTTTTTATGGAAAAATATGTATTAAAAAAGTGCATAAATTAGTGTGTAGGAGAAGATTTGTTTTTTGGGTTGTACGGCTGTCCTTCATGCGCAAGTTGAATAGATGGTAAGAAGTAATTGTCTACTTTTTAGGCATTTCACTAGACGGTGCTTTTCGATTGGTGGGGGTCATTACAGGTCCCGTTTTGATAATCTAAACCGTTCCATGTGTAGCACTCGTCGAGTACTATATTCTTGTAAAAAATCACATTGATCGGATATCGATAGCTATCTGATCAGATTTGTTTTTTTTTTTCAACCGCTAACTATAACACCATCTTTTTTTTTTATACAAAACTAATTTGATCATGTAATTATCGATATTCGATCAACGTGATTTTTTAAAGACATATAGTACTCGACGAGTTCTACACATTCAACGGTTCAGATTATCAAAACAGGACTCGTGATGGGTCTCCACAGGCCGAATAGCAGTGTGTTAAAATTGTACCCCAACTGTGCAATTTTCCTTTTGAACCGCAGCACAAATCTGACTTATTGTGATTGATAAGTTGTATTTTTGTGTGTAAAATTAATTTTTTAATATTTTTTTTGGTGAATAGTGATAACTTTTTAACTTTTTGAGTAATTTTTTGACTTTTTGTCTTTTTTTAGAGATGCCAAACTTGGCCTAAATCCCACAAAAAATACATAATGACGTGGTATGTTAATTGTGGCATTCAAGTGAAATTGAGCATGTGGGCTAAAACATTAAAAACTAAGAACACATATACCTTGGTTGCCATCATTAGCGGTAGCTGCAAGCAATGTTCCCTTGGATCTCCCTTTGAGGAACGTGCCATCAAGAAATAGAAGCGGGCGGCAATGTTTGAACCCATCTATGCATGCGCGAAAGGATATAAAATACTGTACAAACCTGCCTGTTTGTTGTTCGAAATCCAAATTAATGAAACTGTGTAGGTTGTTTTCCATAATGGCGTCATTATACCACCTAAGTTGGTCGAACGACATTGCATGATCACCATAAACTTTAGCTCGTGCTTTTTCGACCCCTAATCACACCACCCGGTAACTAACGTCCAACCCATACCCATCTTTCATGTCAAACACCACGTCTGTTGGCCGCGTAAGCAATTGTTAGCGCACCCGGCCCATAATGACATTGGACACCAAATCTAACCCAGTTTGCGGGTTCCTGAATGTCCTCACAGTAGCACCACACAAATGTAAACTATTAAACCTCTTCAAACACAATCTCCCATTGGATACAGACACCTGTGCGTGAACCAACCACGTACAACTAGTTGCCGTTGCGAACTTACATATTGCTGTGATTTGCATAGAGTCATTTTTAATGTACTTAAATTGAAACCCGCACTCGACAGCATATTTGCATAATATCCTCC
Organism: Camellia granthamiana; assembly: GCA_036172215.1. NCBI lineage: Eukaryota > Viridiplantae > Streptophyta > Magnoliopsida > Ericales > Theaceae > Camellia > Camellia granthamiana. Next base: position 163,133,339 of record CM069903.1, on the reverse strand, counting down.
GAAATTCATCAGCGTCGCCCCCAAAAAATTGGCCAACATGTAATACTAAACGCCCAAACAACAGATAAGAACGTCTTAGATTTATGCGTACAATATAAAGGCAATAAATCTGTTTGGTCTTCCATATCACATCTAAGCCCATCATTCTTTTGGAATACCTCACCGTTATGAGAATCCACGACACCACAACCAATGCCCGACCCATAACTTTTTGTTTGAATAATCACATTAATATGTTCTAAATCGAATGACCTTGCTAAGGAAAACATAATATGGACATCGTCATCAGAATCAACCTTAAACTTATTGTACCGCGAAATATCAAACAAGAAAAACATGAACCCCGGCACCAACCTATCAAACTTGCTACAAACACCCTTAACCAGTTGTTCAAATGTTGAAGCTTGATAAAGACGAGCAACCGCAATTGCCTGCCCGAATGTGCACAAAAGCAAAATGACAAACTCCATACCTAGTACAATTTTTTTTAAAAAAAACCCCGGCATAACATTATAAATTATAGAACAATGTAACCGACACAAACTATTCAAAAGTTACGACAATGCTTGTTAAAATAAGCATTGTAAATGTTACAAGGCCACACAATGTATTATTTTCTGATTCTGCGAATATCATATCAATTTACAAGTAACATTGAATTTAACAAAAACCTAAATAACAGTCCTACAATGAACCAAAACATTTGGAAAGAACATAAACCCAATGTTGTACAACGGAAAAACTGTGTGAGTTTCCACCACACACATCAGTATCAAGCCGCCAACAACAAAGAAGAACACAACATCAAAAATCAACTACTGCAAAAAAAAAACCAACTTGTTACAAATCGCAAAGCCACCCTATTGCTCTGAACCCCAGTATGAACACCACCAAAAGCATACACCCAACACACCCTCTTCAAAAAATCACAAATGATTGAACATTAGTAACGACACACCATGTAACCAACATCAACAATCCCTCCCCATCACTCAACCAAATCCCTAAAAAATATAGAAATGTTACCCCAAACCTTACCCATAATCCAAACAAACATCAAAATCAAATCACAACCAAAGGGCATACACGTAAACTCTAATATCACTAAATCAAAGCAATAAAACCTACCAAAAATAAAAGGTACTATTTGGTTTATAAAAAAATATATAGAACTAAATGGACTAATATTTCACAAAGTGGGATTCATGAGTGATTTTTCCATATATGAAATGTTTTTAGTTTTGGATTTTTTGATTTAATGGATTGGTTTAATATTGATATCAAAGTGTCGCCATATTTGACTTTTGGAAAAATAGAAACTAATTTAATGAAAATAAAAATAACCACCCATTACATGATCATCATCCAAACACATAATAAAAATTAATTTGGTAAAATAAATAAATAAATAAATGTATAAAAGATTTATCAATTTTACATTTTATTTTTGGTGGTTAGAAATAATTTTTAAAAAATTCAAAAATATATTTTTGACATTTATTTTAGTCAAATTAATTTATATTTTATTAAATTGATGACTTTGCCCTTAAAATTGAGCAATGATATTTTCAATTATCCTTATTTGAAATAAGATTCAAAATTCAATGTCAAATGTGTCACAATTAAAAAGTCAGGAACCAAAATGACACAAGCTCCAAATTAGAGGGACCGTTAGTGTAATTTGGCTTAATTTAATACTTTCTGAGTCATAACTAAAAATAAATAAATAAATAAATAATAAAATTATAACCAAATACCAAAAGTCATAATCAAATATTTCAAAACAATATCATAATTAAAGAAGAAAATTAGTTATAACTAAAAAAGAAAATAATATAACTCAGTGTGCATATGATAAGTGGGTGTGTATAATAGAATTTTCCAATATTTTATTAAGATTGATTAACGATGAGGAAAATACTATTTAAGATCTAAAATTTTTTTTGTTTATAATTTGAACAATAATAATATGATAGGATACATGTCAAATTTTAATTTGTCATATAATTAATTAGGTAAGGTCAACCTCTTTTACCACATTATTATGAATAAATTTAACCATCCAAATTATATGTCTCTATCATTATTATATTATTTTGAGTATCCAAATACAACGGTCAAAATTAAAAGTCTGTACAATGATAATGGCTGATTTTATAGAGTGAAGATCTACGATCAAGACAATGACACGTGTATAAAATTTGGGAAAGTTACTAGCATTTCAGTCTCATGAAGACCAGACCTCGATGGTACATGAACCACCAAATCATTATCTCGGAGGGTTCTCACAGACGCGACAGCCATCAATAAAACCCCATCCATAAAAAAGCCGTGTCTCAATCCTGTGGTTTTCGATACCCTTTACCGTACTTCCGCGTTCGGTTCTCTCTCCTCTCTCTCGGTGATCGAACGAACTGTAAGTTGTAAAAGTTCTCAATTTCAAAACCCTAGCCCTTTCATTTCAATTTCTTCATCAATGTGGTGATTCTCTATCTTTCTCTACACACACATTTATGTGTCTTGATGATTGATTTTGTATTTTTGTAAAAAAAAAAGAAAAGAAATTTGATTTGGGTTTTGTTTTGTTTTGTTTTGTTTGATTGATGGTGTGTTACTGAAATGCATTTTGTTTTCTGTGATTTGTATTTGAAAAGGTGTATGTTTTTTATTACGATTTTGATCTGAGAAGGAAAAGGCTGTTGTAGATTACAATTTGATTTTCACATTAGGGTTTATAAATTTGTGTATGTTTTGTATAGGAAAATGTGTTGATGTATGTATTAATTTTTGATTCGATATTTGTTGTGTTGTGTATAAGACGGTAATGATGAGCAACGAAGAAGAGAAGAAATGTCCTCTATGCGCTGAAGAGATGGACTGGACCGATCAGCAATTGAAGCCCTGTAAATGTGGTTATGAGGTTTGATATAACTTGCATTTTCTATTCCAACTTTATATATGGAATGGAACATTGTTCATAGTTTTTTATTTTTTAAACAAAAAGAAAAAGAAAAGTGGTTAGGGTTTCTTGTTTTGAGTGATCATGTAACTTATCTATTATTTGATTTGTTAGCTTAAATGAAAAGAGAACAAAGTATGAAGACTTGTGAATGCCGTCATTCTAAAATGATTTGGACTAAATTTTATATTATATCATATTTGAATATAGATTACTTACTACATAGTAATACCTTGATAAGTTTTGGTTTTAATCTACGTTTCTCATCGGAAGCGTATTTCCTAGATGGACTGGACAGATCAGCAATTGAAGCCTGTAAATGTGGTTTGAGGTTTGAAAGAACCTCCTTTTTTGTTGCAACTTTGTATTTGGAACATTGTTCATTCTAGTATTATTTTTTTTTAAAACCGCAGTTAGTGTTTCTTGTTTTGCTTGATCATGTCTACTCATCCATTATTTGATTTGATAGCTTAAATGAAAAGAGAACAATATATGAATACTTGTGAATGCCATCATTCTAGACTGACCTGAACTATATTTTATATTATGTCATGTTTAAATTGATTTTCAACCCCTTATTACATAATACCTTGACAAGTTTTGGTTTTAATCTAGATTTCTCATTGGAACTGTATTTCCTAGAAATGGAGTTTAATAACAATTGTTTCAACTTTGCCTTAGAAATTTGGTATGCAGAAGATCACTCAACATGATTGGTTACTGGGGTGTGCAATTTATGGCTGGTTTGCTCTGGCCTGGTGTAAGCCCCATTACAGCCAATATGCAGTTTTCCATGTAATCCTGGCCTGGTTTTGATGTTAACATAAACCCCCTGTGTTGATTCAATCCATCATACACATTGGGGAGTGGATTGGCCTGAATCAAATGGCCTAATAAAGTATTTGTTTTGTATAATAAAATGTTTTTGCTAATTTGGGGCTTGAAAGAACGATTTTATGCATGGAAAATCAAAGCTTTTCATGTTATTTGTATTAGCTGTTGGAGGATTTAATGGGGCCTCTTCCCCCCCCCCTTATTATTTTCACTTGTTTTTCAACTACCCTTAGAAAATGTTAAATATTTTGATTATGCAGGATATGTTATGATATCCTATGATACACATTATTTGAGGTGTACCGTATGCCCGGTTATGACCTTTTGTGGCATTTCGTTACAAGTTCAGTGGTGTGTAGTTATGACTCATTGTGGTTGTGGGGCCCACTGGTTTCGGTTATGACCTATTGCGGTCATTATTTTGGTGATGACCAAAGTGGTCTTTGATGTCTCATATTGTGTTTGATTATGAGACATGATGTCATAACTTGCTCATGGTACACTCCAAAAAGGGGGTAATATTAACAATGGCATTATTTTTTCAATCTATTATCAATGTTGTTCTGTTGTTGATATTGTTTATAATATTTGATAGAAGTGATCAATTCATGGCATGTATGACTCGTGTCAATAGTCTTTACTGTTATGTGGACTTCATGGTCTCTTAACCTTCATCTGATCATCCTACATGTGCTTGTGTGGCACGCCATAACTAGTGGTGGCATTTTTTTGGTTTGAATCTGGGACACCCGATTCAGACAGATTTTACTGCATCTCATCATATAAAGTACTATTTTAGCATGTCAATAAATCTATCTCTTGCGGTTTGTGTGACTTGCAGGCCTCCACATCTTTTATTTATTAGCAGCATGAACCCATGAACTATATTATATTAACAAAATTTCAATGGTTTTTTTTTTTTGATAAATAGAAATTTCAATGAATGTTCCCTCCTGATATAACAAAACCTTCTTCATACAATTGTTTATTTCAAGCTGGTTTCTTTGTCCACAAAGCAATAGAACATTATATGACATATATTATCACTAGGTCTGCTAATCACCACCACTGACCAATATTTACAGACTATTTATAATTTTTATCCTAATTATATACTATATGTATTCTTGATAATATAGCTATAGAATCTTACTAATTTGCTATGCAATACCCTCCCCGTGCCCAAATAGGCATGGAAATATTTTTGGTGTTAGATGTGGTCTCTTTCATGAAGTTAATTTGTTGCACGCGAAGAAAAAAAAAGGGAGGGGACTTACGTGTAGGTCCTAATAGGTGGCCTTCTTGTCCAATAGGTCTTATGAGAAGTAATGGTTTTTTTCATCAAACACTATTAAAAAAACATCACTAATTGTTAATTTTTAGTGACAGTTTGAAAATTTTGTCATAAAAAATGTCATTAATTATAAGTTTTAGTGACAACTTAAAAAAATGCTCACTAATTTTCAACTTTCAGCGACAATTTGAAAAATTCATCACAAAAAGTCACTAATTATAAGTTTCAGCAACAATTTATAAAACTCATGACAAAAAAAAAAGGTCACTAATTGTCAATTTTTAGTGACATGCAAAAAATAATCACAAAAAATTATTTTTAGCAACAATTTTACTAAGATTTATTTTCAATAGAATTTGATGGAAATTAAGTTCAACTATTAGGACATATTGGTAGTTTATCCAAAAAGTAGAAGGTATTAGTTCAAGAAACATGAGGAACTTTTGGAGTATTAGGAAGATAAGGTACTATATAAGGCAAAGAATCCTTGATCTAGGAGAAACTGGTCTAAAACAAGGAATGGAAGTTCTCAAATTGCTTTATATCTCCTTTACTTGTTTGTGCAACCTTTCCAATAATGTAAGGAAAATATGAGAGCTTCATTTTCACTGAATTTAGTTTTACCCAAATTGTACTCGATGATTTTCAATATGGTGGTCATTCTTACACAAATATTGATTTCTAGAGCTAGGCTTGATCATGTATTTAATTTTATAATTCATCATTTCAAACAACTAAAGGAGCGGAGATGGTGTCCCAAGGATGTATCATTTTGCCCATACATTTTGTCTAGAACTGTGAGGGTACACTCTTTCATCAACTTTTTTTGGGTAATAGATTTCAGTCTCTAGGCTAGAGATGGTTAGCGTGCCCAATTTCTATTTTAGCCTATAATTGAGCCCAAACCTTAACCAGCTACATAAACTTCTAGCCCAAATGGGTGTTAATGGGTTTGGCCTTGTCCATTTCAGTTAATCACTTTTCCCCTACTTTTAGTGTTTTGGATTGTGTTTATGATTACTTTCCTGTATATTTAAATGCTTATGTACAGATGTATCTATGTAAATTCTAAATGTGACAACATACCTATTTGGGATTTCTCCCATGTTCAAAAGGATTCAAATCATTATACTTCTGTGACAATTAATTCATTATATTATTTTCTTTCTGACTACAGGTGTGTGTTTGGTGCTGGCATCACATAATGGGTATGGCAGAGAAAGATGAGACCGAGGGGCGATGTCCTGCATGCCGGACACCTTATGACAAGGAAAAAATTGTAGGGATGGAAGCAAACTGTGAAAGGTTGCTCTTCTTTTGTGACCAAGTTATTTTACCAGTGCATTAAAAACTGAAAACCTTACAGTGAATACTTCTTTTGATCAGGGTGGTGGCAACAAAGAAAGATCGAAAAAATAAACCACAGAAGACAAAGACGAAAAAACCTGAAGAAAGGAAGGACCTAAGTAGTGTTAGAGTGATCCAGCGGAGAATGGCTTATGTAATTGGGCTTCCTCTTACTCTTGCTGATGAAGATGTGCGGGGCTTCTCTACTCTTGTTTTGACTTCATTATTTCTTCTCAGTCTTCTTGTATTGTATTGAGTCATTAGATAAAACCTCAACTTCGGATTTGTTTTTTCCCCCTAGTCTCTCAGCATGTTTTGTGATTTTGTACAGCGCCTACAGCGGAAGGAATATTTTGGTCAATATGGAAAAGTTGCAAAGGTTTCCCTATCTCGGACAGCCGGTGGGGATATTCAGCAATTTGTTAACGACACTTGTAGTGTGTAAGTTTTGACTCTCAACCCATATAACATGATGTTTAGATCTAACTATCTAAGTATTAGTCATGCATGATATCCTCACTATTATTTTTAGTCATCTGTAGTTTTGTCTTGTTTATATAGCCTCTAAATGTTAATTTGATGATTATTCCATTAAATCCTAGTTCTTTTATATGGTTTGGAGGTTTTATGTATGCTTAAATCACTTTTAGGGTAAACCATTGAAATCACATAAGCAGACAGAACTGTTTATTCTGTCCGAAGCAGCCAAGATATCTGGACTAATTACTTACTGTTATATGTAAACAACAATTGTTAGGGAGTTGACGAGGCTTGATTTTAGGAACACATGTGAATGCAAACATTGTTGGTGAGGTAACCCACAGTGCCCCTTCTGGTTGCCAGATATGGGACTAGTCACTAGAATATAAGCTTGGATGGACGAACCAGGTTGTGGATGCCTTAAGTTGGAAGGCAGAAGTTGGTGGTGTTTTAGTGTGAGGCATGTGCAAGAAACTTTCCTCGTGTGCTCGCTGGATCCAGAGGAAACATTACATTAGTAGATTGGTCATTCAGATCCAGCAACAAAGGGAGACCTTTCATAAGGTTCTTAAGAAGGTAGAGAAGAATGTGGTGGAGCAACTGAAACTAATCTCACACAGATCTCAATTGTTGATCTAATAAAATACTATTGTGGCAACCTCAATTGATGTTATTTTAAAATTTTGTTTGGCACAATTGCCATATAATGGCATTAATTTAAACTTTGTTATCACATAATTAGTAGATTATGACATTAATTTGGAACATTTTTTCCCTGTAGCTTGATACTTCTAGTAAAAAAAGGGCATAAATCATGATTCCTCAGGAACTCTCTGATAGGTGTTATTATTGATCATGATTGATCTTATGTTAAATGTGAAATTGAAGATGATTAAGTGTCCTATTGGTAGGGTAGGGGTGTTCACGGGTCGGTTCGGCTCGGATTTACCCCTAGCCCGTTAGCCGAACCAATAGTATCGGCTGAAGAAATTAGTCATCCGTTGTCGACCGATGATCTGTTCGAAATCAACCGAATCAAAGACCTCGGTTTGACGGTCAGTTCGGTTGATTTCGAAAATATGGTAGGAGTAGAAAAAGAGTGAACAAAATTATGAAAACGAAATTCAAATTTCAAAATAATACACCCAATTCACATATATTTAGATATATATACGTACAAAGTTACAGATCTATACAAGAGAGAGTGGAGAGAAAATGGGAAAAAATGAAAAGAGAAAAAAATTTATCGATTGTCAGTCAACGACTACCACGATCGCTCATCGTAGCTGTAGCCCCAACCACCACGACCACCATTGTTCATTGTCGCTACCACGAGCCCTCATCTGCTACTGCCACCTTTAAAGAGGGGAGGAAAAAGAGAGTAGCAGAGATGCCAGAGACGAGAAACTAAATCTGTCTTAGACTCCAATGGAGAAAAGAAAAGGTAGAGAAATTGAGAGTGAGAGAGAGTTTTTTTTTTTTTTTTTCCTTCTTCTGGAAAGTTCTCTTAGGGTTTATGAGAGAGAAAGACATTGAATGGTTATGGAGAAAAAGAGGAGAAACAGAGAGACAAAGAGTGGAGAGAAAGAAAGTCCCTTAATTCTTTGAAGAAGTGTAAGATTAATTTTTTGGAAAAGTGTAGGGCTATGAAGCACGGACACGGGACACGACACGGACACGGGGATACGCAAATTTTAAAAAAATGGAGGACACAACATGTTAGGGACACGTTTAATATATATAATTTTATTTATTTATTATATGTTTAAAATAAAAAAAATAACTAATTTTTATACAATTATAATAATAATAAAATTAATAAACATATTTTTAAAATTTTTTTAATAAAAAATGAGTGTTTTTAAATAAAAATAATTTATTTCATGAATTTTAAGTTTAACAAAAATAAAGATAAAAAAAAGAAAAAAGAAAAAAAAAAAAAGAAAAAAAAAAAGAGTGAAGGAAATAAAAGAGGAGAGAGAGAAACGGGTGAAATAAAAAAAGAGGGGAAAGTGAATCAGAGGGAAGTGAAATCAGAGAGAGAGAGAACAGGAGAAGGAGAAGTCGAAGAAGACGAAGGTGAATAAGATGGAGACAGAAGATGAAGAGGACAAGGCGAAGAAGAAGAGAGCAGACAAATACCTCAGCTTCTTCATTGATCTGAACAGGTTAGGCTCCTCTCCTCCTCCCTCTATCTCTTTCTCTGTATCTGTCTGTCTCCTCTCATCTCCTCCCTCGATCTCTGTCTTCTCTCCTCCCTTGATCTCTTTCTCTGTCTCCTCTTCTCCCTCGACCTGTTTCTCTCTTTCTCTCTTTCAGTTAGGGTTCTCTCTTTCTCTCTTTCAGTTAGGGCTTCGATCCACCTCAGGCGTGTCTGGAAAGTGTCACAGCGTGTCCATGGCGTCTCTGACTGCAAAAATTCAAAAAAAAAAAGAGGACACGTTAGACAGAGTGTCGGACACGTGTCCACTGCGTGTCCGACGCGTGTCCGTGTCCGACATGTGTCCGACACTTGTACGCAGGCCCTGAGGACGTGTCGGTGCTTCATAGGTGTAGGGTTTATGAGAGAGAAAAAAAGAGGAACAAGCTGGGAGACACGAGAGTGAACAGAGCATTACATATATAGAGAGGAAGGCCTTGTTTGGTTTAACTCTCAAAACACAATTTTTGAAAAAAAATTTCAGAATATTGTTTGGCTAGAAATTTTTTGAAATTTTTTTTCAAAATCACTTTTTCTCTCCTACACATCAATCAATCATTTTTTCTCTCTCATCTTTCATTCTCAATCACTTTTTTTCTCACATACATCTACTCAACTACAACAAAACATTAAATCATCCCAAAATTCCATATTCCAAAACTATTTCCAAAATATATAACCAAACAAACCAAAAAATTTCTAAACTCTTTCTCCAGATTGTTTTTTGAAAATCTATCTCCCAAAACCAAACCAAACACACCCAAAGACTCTGGGATTTTTAGAAAGTGTGTTTATGAGAGAGAAGGCATTAAATGATTTATGAGAAAGTGGAGTAGTCTGTGAATAGACTCAGATTGACACAAGCATATTCCCAAGGCCTCCAATATAAGTACGCTATATGAAATTTATTCGGTCGGGTTTGGGTTCACCGGGTGTGTATCTTCTATATCCAATTCCGTTCCTGAATCCGTGAAAAAATATATAAGAAAACCGCAGCCGACCGCTGAACTGCTCGAAACCGCCCGTGACCTCACTGGTCGGTTTGGTTCGGACGGTGTACATGGGTCATCCGGTGTAATGAGTAGCCCTACCTATTGGTAGCAGATTCATAAACATATACAATCTGATTGCAATTGTAACCAACATGATAGTGTTGTAATTTATGCAAGTGCTTATGAATAGTTAAAAAGGGTTGGATAACATATATTTTGTAAATTTTTTTTGTCAACAATTATTGTGATACCGCTTCCCCCCCAGATATATTACATACTCAAAGGAGGAGGAGGCCATTCGGTGTATTCAATCAGTACATGGTTTTGTCCTGGAAGGTAGGTTTTTAAGGTAAGGACACATCCTTTTTTTTAATTCTCCCATTTAATTGGCTGAACATGCTATGCTATCCATCAATTGCTGTTTGGATGACCATTGGAAATTTGCTTTTGCAGAGCATCGTTTGGAACCGCTAAGTATTGTCATGCATGGTTGAGAAACATGGTATGGATATAAGTTACTTTGTAATGGGTGTGTGGGTGATGCCAAATTTCCTTTTCTGTATGCTGTGGGGACATTTAAAGTGATCTATTTCTACTGAGAATGGTTTTTCTGTGGGTCCAGCCATGCACCAATCCTACTTGTTTATATTTACATAGCATTGGTGCTGAAGAAGATAGTTTCAGTAAAGATGAAGAAGCTGCGGTTCATACAAGGTATTACATGCAGAAGTTTCTCTTGAATGTCTTCCAATTGCTTGGAAAATCTGTCTGAATTTGAAAAAATTGCACTAATTTTTTTTGTGTGATTTTGAGGTCAAAAGTTCGAGCAATAGATACATAATATTATCTTTGAAATTTTAGTCTCTCTTGCTAGTGGAGAAGCTGAACAAACAACCAAGTCACTCCTCGTGGTCCATTTTACTTTAGCAGTGATTGATGTTGATTTGCATTAAACTTAATCCCCCTATCCATCAAATCCAACTATTTGGTAATGTGTTTTCTAGTAAGCTGAATTTGCCTGACGCTAGCAAATTCTCTGCAGGCTGCACTTTTATGTGTGCTTTATTGGCTTCTAGCATATGCATTAAACACTTTCTGAATGGCTTACACAGACTTCACTAAGTATGAAGAAAGGGGCTGCATATAATGTTGTTTGCTTCTCTTGATTAATCTTATTGAAGGTTTTTATTAGCTGGTCATGCACAGTGACCCCGTGCCAATTTGGGAGATTTACATTATGTAAATGTTAACACAGACAACTTAAATATCATGAAGGCATGCCCAGTATTTGATAATTTTCAAAATTGACTCCTATAGTAATTATTACAAGTAGTCTCCTATAGCATTTTTCACTATATTTTCTCTTTTTCATCCCTTGCATTATGCCTTCTACATTTTTTTAGAGGTACTTTTCATAAATAAATATGTGAACAGCTAATTATGTGATTCTTTGTAGCCGTCAATGTGTGTGTCTTTATGTTTACTTTGTTAATTTGCTCTGAAACTATTGGGTTATAAGTTTGCTTTCATTATTGTAATATTTACAATTATGTCATTGCAATTTATAGCAAATGTGTATTTGTAGCACTTAACAAGAAAATTTTGTTTTTTGAAAAAAAGCTGAAAAGGTTTCAGGCATAGTTTGTAAATTGTGAATCTTTTTTGCTGGGATTTTAAAATTGTTTTGTCTGAGGCCTTTGACTAGTTTGGTTCCTTCCGTTTTCAGTACTCTTTAGGATTTGTACTCTTTTTTTTCCAGCTTCTCATCTTGGTTTGTTTCAGACTCTTCAGACTGTTCTCAGGTTGTGTGTTTTCCTTCAGTGTTCTTTGGCGATATCCTTACTGTATGGTTTGACTTGCATTGTGGTTTGACAGGAATAGAGTTCACCAAATTGTGGGTGATACACATAATATGCAACGGCGCTCAGGGAATATGTTGCCTCCCCCGCTAGATGATCCCTTCAATGGAAATAGCATTGCTGCTGACAAAGTTTTGGACAAAATTGCCCCAAAAGTAAGACTTATTGTTTACCTAAATTCTGTAGTGCAAGAAATATTTTCCATGCCATGTAAAATATGAACCATTTATATTTCATGATAAAGATGGTTATATGACTATAAATATTGGTGGAGCATTGTAAAATTGATTGAAGACAAGTGTTATGCACAGCCTAATCAGATGTGTTTCCTGTGTCCAGGACACAGCTTATGCTACAGAAACTTCCACCGGCCACATGACTTGTTCATATTCATCTAATGATAGGGATGGGCGCATTAAAACACCTAACAAAACTTTTGTAGATATTGTCGGACGATCTAGTTCTGGTCCAGAAAAAGATGGGAATGTTGCTGAAGATAGGAAGATTTTAAACTTATGCTCTGACTTCTCTTCAGTAACAATTGATACAGACTATCATCTTGAGACTGAATACTCTAATTCCATGCTACGTAAGGTTTCATCTCGGAGTCAGCTTCCCATTGGATCGCCCAGGGATAAAGATTCTCAAGAATATTCACTCAAACCACTTAGAGAGCCTTCAAGTTCTACAGTGTCGGGGAGAGCTGATTTTACACCCAGTGATGCATGTATTGCGAAAGGACGATCTTGTTTGATGTTAGATTCAGGAAGACAAGCATTGCCTGGTTCCTGCAGTGATGTGAGAGAAGATTTTCTGTCTTTTGATGATCAGAGATCAAAGGGCTCTGACACCTTGAGTCAAGAGTCTTCTGTGCTTCCTTCATCTTATCCTATTAGGATTTCTGACCGTTCTAATGGTCGTGCGCAGCAGCCTAAAGAAATGTGTAGTTTAAGTGATTTCAATGTGAAGTGTAGCACTGTACATAATCATGTTGATGAGGCTTCTATGCCATTTTCGTGTGTAAATTCAATATTGAGTGATGGATACAATGAGAGGAAATTCCATAGTTCTATTGAATCAGATAGGAATTTTAGATCTTCTAACTCGTTCTCCAATGAGGAAATAGTGGAACACTTGAGAAGGCTTGACAATGATAATATTACCAATGATGATGACAGTTCTGCATTAGATGCGGTTGAAAGCAGTATAATATCAAATATCTTGTCTCTGGATTTTGATTCATGTGACGATTCTTCGACCTTGTCTCACAGTTTAGCTGAATTGTTTGATGGAAATGGTGGGCGGCATGGTTCTTGGAATTTTCGTAACAGTGAAAAATCCATGTTCTCATTTGCAAAAGAAGAGAATTCTGTGAATCAAGCAACTGATTTGGACTCATCCTTCAGTAACATTGGTCAGGTGTCTAAGCGATGTGCTCTCCTTTCTGATTCCATGGAACACGAGGATCACTACTTCTGTGGGCCGCAGCATCACGGTAATTGTTCTTTTTGGAGTTATTATCGTCCTTTTTAAAATTATGATTCTCTTGTTTTTTCTATTTAAAGCTTACTTGCAAATCATGTCTTTATTAGATTTTTCATTTTTGCGCTTCATCTTCAATTCTAAAAAAGCATATAAAATTTCATGTTATTTTCTTTTTAATTAATCTAGTTCATCTTGATTTTCTTTGCTTTGTGCCCTCCTCTCAAAACACCGGCAGCTTTGTTTCTGCTTTGATTGCTTGCTGCAAATATTGAAGTGTTCGCTGTTAACTTCTAGTCTGGTTATTTGCACAGTATGTGATTTTCTGGATGAGTACTTGTGTGTCATCCCTAGTACAGGTCTTTCTTTCCTTGCGTGTGACTTTGATCTTCTCTGAGATACTTCCACTTCTGTGTCATTCTTGCTCTATAATATTTTACAAAAAACTGTTTTGATGACATTGGTGCCTTGGATTTTAGTTGTGTATCAGACATTTTGTCCAAAAAGTTCCTACAATATATATATATATATTTACATTAGGTGGTTGGAAATCACATGGTCATCCTAATTGTTTATGAAATTGAAATTTAGGTAGGACCTTTCTATTTTTTGCCCCAAGTCTTTTGATTGTGAGAAATTACGTATTTGTTTAGAAATTAGGTAGTTTTTTCTTTATGGATAGAACACTGGAAAGAAAGATCAGATAAACAATTTTAATCTAAATAGAACTTGAATAGTATGCTTCTATTTATAAATTGTGTAATAACTGCAATATTTATTATAATTTTTTAATGTCATTGGTGATCCCACTGCCATTTGTCACCATGTATCACTTTCAAATGTAATGTTTTTGTTGGTAGTACTATTTTTTCCCTAAGAAAACTGTAATATCCAATCAGCATATGAGATCCTGCTAACTAGGTGGTGTATGTGGATGTCTGTTTATGGTTTTTGGATCCTTTTTAGCATTTAAACTTTAGGTTGCCCCTTTGGATTCTATTCCTACTTAACGTCAAATTCATTGTAATATGATTGGTTATTACTTGTATCAACTTTGTGATGCTGAATTTTTTTGCTTATGATTTCTATTAACAGTGTCCAGGGCTCCAAGTTTGACTCCACCGGGATTTTCAGTGCCATCCAGAGACCCGCCTCCTGGGTTTTCCTCATATGAGAGAACAAACCGGGTTCTTAATCCCACCTCTGGTATGCTTCTCTCTCTCTCTCTCTCAGGATTACACATGCTGTCTTTGTTTTCACAAGTAAACTTCTGTTCTTTCTTTACTTCGTGCTTCAGGGAATCATTTGGTTAACACCACTTCCTTACCAAACAGTCAGTATTGTGCCCCATCAGCAGGAAATATTAACAACACTCGCGAGTTTGATCTGATTGATCCTGCCATATTGGTTGTCGGTAGAGGTAAAGCAACAGATGTGTTGAACAACCCGGGCTTAGAAACGTGGCCAACTTCTACTCAGCCCACCACCTATGAAGATCAGGCAAGACTTTGGCTCTTGATGCAACAATCTGCATCTGCTTATCAGGAACCAAAATTTCCTCCGATCTTCATGCAAGAAACAACTCCGTCTACACATCAGCAACTGAACTTTTCTGGTCGCATCGGGGATGGGTTTTCTCCCATTGGTGATACTTTTGGCCTTTCATCGAGGTTCATGGATCAACACCAGACCTATAATCCATCCCCTTTTGCTACACAATTGTCGTCACAGCAGAAATATGGAAATGGACACGTGTCAAATGGCCATTGGCCCGGTATGGACGAGGTCCGACTCAGGAACGAAGTAGGCATGGCTGAAATTCAGAGAAACGAGATGTTAGGGTTCAACAAGTTCTTTCCTGGGTATGGGGATTTAATGTTGCAGATGCCCAGCACAGGCGATGTATACAATAGAGCGTATGGGTTGTAACTGTCTTCATTTCTTGTTTCAAAATGAAACTGTTCTGTTCCCTTTTCAGCTTCTTGGCAAATGTAGTTTCAGCAAAAGATGAAATATTTCTACTTTCTCAGGACCGCACTTCGGTATAGGATTGGTCCGATAACTGTTTGTTGCAGTCAGTGTGTCAGTTTCAGGACTCAGATATTCTAGGGCAAATTTTCTGTTCATTCTGCGCGGGTGAATATGATCACAACCCTTGAGCAAGGGATTCTGAGAATATTGCTTTCAAGTA
This sequence comes from Camellia granthamiana, assembly GCA_036172215.1. NCBI lineage: Eukaryota > Viridiplantae > Streptophyta > Magnoliopsida > Ericales > Theaceae > Camellia > Camellia granthamiana. The sequence goes on along the minus strand of CM069903.1, from coordinate 163,117,701 downwards.
AGTCAATAGTAGTGGTTCTTTACCAATACACTAGTATATGCGTTGGCTTTTAGGGGAGTAGATCCAGTATGTCTTCTTTGTAGTCTATAGTTGTTTGCTTGGGGCTTGGAAAGTGAAATGCCTAGGTTGTGTATTTGCTTATGTCACTCCTTTGTTAATGGTTGGTTTAATGCAAAAAAATTCTAGCTTTTAGATGGCTTGGAAGAAAGGTTGCTGATTGGTTAAAATACCCTCCAACTAGGTGGAGTAGCCATTGACAATCCTCTTACCTTTTGTGCTACCAGTTCTTCTATTTGTACAAAAACTAATCATCCCTTTCACGTAAGCTTGGGACCCACAAAAGAGTATTAACCCATATCCGGTTCTATGATGGGTTTCTTTGTCCCTTAATCTTTTATTTGCTATATATATATATTATGTTTCAAATCTCACAGGGATGACTGATAAATATGAGAAGCCCTAATATCACAGGGGATGATGATGACTGATAATATCACAGGGAATTGGATTGGTAGAATTGAGTTCTCATTTGCTTGGGTAATAGTAGCCTGGAAGTGATTTGTGCTTTTTGGTTTAGATACAGGTTTTTGCCCCTTTTTCCGGAGTCTGATTTTGATTGCCCAGGAACTGGTTTTACACGGTCTTAACTAATGATAGTTGAGGGGTTTGTTTACTGCCTACTTTATAGGTGAATAAAATTTTCATTTTTTTTTCTTGAGTCTGATTTTGTTCACGCACGTTTATGGTGGTGAACATAACCCACCACCATTATCCTAATTAGTCTTGGAAGAACCAATCAGAATTGTAGGGGGCCTGGAAAAGTTTGTTTGCCTTGTCTACAACGGTTTTGATTCGGTGAAGACAAGCCAAAGGAAAAATAAAATAGAATAAAATAAAGCACAAATAGGAGAAAGGGGAAGCACATTGTCATCGTCTCTAGTTGCTGCTTTTTAGAGTTAATAATTGGCTTCTGTAAATTTTAATTTTTAATTTTTTAATAATTATATTATTTATGTTGTAATTAGTGTGTAAAGTGCAGTGCAATTGCTCACTCGATACTCAAAAGATAATAAAGCTAAAGCAAGTAATTGAGCAAATATGCTTTGGGAGGTGTGGTGGGACTGGATTAGTGCTAGTGTGCCTCCCAGGGACAGGTGGTATTGGTGAAAATACAATTTGCGTGTATATATATATATATTTGTGGAGAATTTGAAATAGTTTATATATCTAATCAACTCCTATGAAGATAGAAAATGGGAGTTGTTAAGTGATAGTTGTAACGGGTGACTAGTATTATTTCGTGATTGATTTGAAGTAACGACGTGGACAATTTCACATAATTTTCTGAAAATTATAAATAATTATTTAGAAATTTGGAGATTGATGCTCTTTTGTCAGAAAATGCTCATTCTATCAAATTATTAGTGCACTACGATGTAGCACTTTTAGGTTGCCTTTGGGTAGCAAAAATTGTGTTTTGTACTTTTAACTTACGCATGCATTTCCCATGGAAACGAAGTACTGGTTAGATGTGAAATCAACCATTGTGAGTGTTGTGGACATTTTTTAAAAACCTGGACAGGCTAATAATAGGAAAATAAGTCTAGCACACAAAAGGGTTGGTGTTATTGCCCAAGTTGATTTTGTTGTCATGTCCATGCTTTTTAAATGAATATGCTTAGTCATTTTGGCACCCAAAATAAATAAATAAATAAAGAGAAAAAAAAGAAGAAAAATATGGTTAGTCATGACATATTTTCTAATTAAAATGGCCTAGTTGAAGCATCAGCATCAGCATGTCTAACTTGGGACATTTGTTAGTTTAGTGGGAGATTCTAAGTACACCCAAAAAAAAAAAAAAAAAAAAAAAAAAAAAAAAAAAAAACCCTTTATATATAATGAGTTTTCTTTCATAACGTAGAAAAATTGTAAGGGGGAGTGGGGCAATTTTTTTTTTTTTTTTTTTTTTTTTTTTTTTTTTTTTTTTTTTAACACAAATATGGAAGGATGCAAGTCACACTTGCACCTCTACAGCTTCTCACTTGCATTCCATCACAGAATCACTTGTACTCCATATGTTTTTATAATTTTTTTTATTTCTCCCACCGTGCTGTAATTTTTTCAAATTATAATACATACGGTGAGTGTGAAGAGAAATTTCATAAATGTATCTAAAAATATCTTGATTTAGCCGGAGGCTTTTTGTAAAAAACTTTCACAATGGCCCTTAAAGCGGTGTATGGATAAAGATTTGAAGGGTTATTTATGAAAGAAAATGAAAATAAAAGAAAAAAATTGAAAAAAAACTTCTATTTCATTCACCTCTCTCTCTCTCTCTCTCTCTCTCTCTCTCTCTTTTCTTCTGCAAATCTGTTTCTAGATTCTTAATCCAAATACAATTTAATCGTAATTATCATAGGAATATTGTTTTTTTTTTTTTTAATACAAAATTCTCTACTAGAATTATGTGGATTAAAGACCATCTTTATGGATTATTTTAAACTTGGGTTTCTGTCAAAATCATTTTGTATTTAATATCACAATGATTGTTTTGTTTTTATATCATCAATCTTATCAAAGTTATCTCCATCTTAGTAGTGCTTTAAGAACTCATTGGACAACAACACTAAAATATTCCTGTGATCCTTTAATTGCTAAAATAAGTATGTAATGTCTCCATCAGAGAAAAGAAAAGAAAAGAAAAGAGGAGAAGGAACAAAGTCTTTTTTGAACAGAATAAGGAACAAAGTCTTTTTATGTTAAATGATTGTTATGCAAGTAAAGAACTATTTTGTTTTCAATTTCTAAAAATTTAAAAATTCAAAGGAGGGATTGTTCTGTTTGTAGCATTACTAATTAAGCAGGAAAAAAAAAGAAAGAAAAGAAAAAAATCATTCCACCTCATTCAAAAAAGAAAAAGAAAAAGAAAATAATCCAGTTAAACAAGTCCTAAAATTGGTTACTTGATCTTTTTTCGCCATTCCATTCTACCAAGACGATATCTAATATCAAATAAAATAAATTTATATGTTTTTTTCCAGGATGAGTTATACTTTTTTCCTTGCCCTAATATTTGTTGGTGGAATTCTTTCTTCCTTCACCTTGATTGTCACATGTGTGGAAGATACGTTGCACAGTTCTTTTGAACGCATGTATATGCACTCTCTTAATCTCATCCTTTTCAATTTATTTTCAATATGTACTACTTATTATTTTACAAATATATTCATTTATAACTGTGTATCTTTCTTGATCTTACCACAATTCTGAAAAAAACAGAAGAAGGGTAGATGTGGTGGAATACTTGCTTTTCCAGGAATAATCAAACGGGTTGGGAATTTTCAGTCAAGAGATAGGAAAGATTGTCCCAAATCATCCACTTGTGTCTGCAACAACTTTTGGCATCAAAGGTTTAAAAGGGTAAGAGAAATTTTTTGGATGCAGATAGGGTAGGTGAGAATCTAGAATAATAATTATAAATATTAATAATAAAAATTATAAAATTTTCCTCAAATCTATAATAACTTTTAGAAACTATCACTGAATGGTTAATTTCTTGTTTATTATTTTCAACTTTTTTGGGGTTCATTATTTTTATGTTGGGTGTTTAAATCATGTCACATAGTACCGTCTTAAAATGAAATAATTTTTTGAGAAAATTGCAAATATATAGAGTAGTGAAAAAAAAAAAATCATAGTTGCACCAAATACATTAATGAATTTACACTATCCATACAGAAAGATTATATCATTATGAAAATATAATTTTTTTTCTACTGCTCCATTGAAATATAATTTCTCCTAATTTTTTTGGTAGGGAGATACCCATTTCTTAATGGGTCAGGCCTGCACTTCAAAACCATATTCCAACTTTCATTTTTTGGGTGACTTTCGAATCTATTCTGGATATCCACTGTTCCAACCTATTAGGAGAGAGAGGGAACCACTATTGTTTCTTCCACTTTTCCTTGAAAAAGGTCACATCATTAACAAGAATGCAAAAAAAATCTACTGGTTTAAAAGATGACATAAAATCAATCACCATTTTCATCCCTAGGCAATAAAAACAAAACACAGTTTCGCATGGTCCCTTATCGGAAGAACTTTTGAAGAGAATCGATTGAATCCCGTGTCTCCATTTCTCTTGTCATTTTGTTTTTAATCACTTTTCTATCATGTAATCAAAGTAAAAAAAACACGCTATATGATATAGAGTTCTTTAGTACACATAGGCATTTGTGTGATAGAGAGGTCACGTTTGATGAGACTTGAGATAAAATATCATGTATGTGCAACCACTTGCAACCCTCATATATCAGGTGAAACTGCTCTGCTGCCTTATGGGCTCATTTTAGAATCCGTTTTGATGATTTGAATTATTCATATTTTAGAGTACATCAAGTAGAACATATTTGTAAAAAATTAACTTAACCGGATATCGTTAATCCTTTCATTTACTCACATTGATTTTTTGTAAGTATGTTCTACTCAATGTATTCTAAAATGCAAACAATTCGGATTATCAAAACGGATTCCGAAATAAGCCCATAAGGCAGCGCAGCACAGCACATCAGGCACACGGGGACTTGAACGTAACACCTCGGGGCTGATTACTATTCAAGCTTATACAGCTATAATGGCTGAGTCAACAAACAGATCATTATGTGAAGATATAAGCTTCTCTTATTGGTGAAAAATGAAAGCCTCCTAGGAGAGAATGGTGATGATACCACAATTATAGCAGAGCAAGTCCTTCAAAGTATAAATATCAAACTATACATCATATTATATATGTATGTTACACACTAAAACAGAAATCAAATTTTGACACTAATCATAAATTTTGTAGCTTAATTACCGGCCCAACTGACCTTCCAAAGAGAATTGTGCAAACAAATTATTGAAACCAGGAGCTTGCTTCAGCTCTGGTGATTGTAGAAATGGGAAATGTTGGTGGTGGGTGTTGGAATGTAGAGCTTGTGCGCCGTCTTGTTTTGCGGTGGAAAGGTAGCTGGCAAAGCGGCTGTACTGTTGGGAGAAGAGAATCCTGATGATGCTGCAGTAGAGAACAGTGCCACTGGGCTAACCACACTGTGGCTCTGCATTTGCCATGCCCAGTTTGAGAATGCCAGCGAAGGAAGGGCTTCAGTGGACTTCCCTATTGCTCTTTCCTGTCAAACCAAAGATGATGATCAACACCATTAATTTCTTGGAAATCCAAATGAAATGGTCTAGGAACACAAAACCGGACACAATGAGTTGGGTCCCACCTTTTTGGGGTATTGTGTCTAGTTTTGTGAATGACAAGTAGAAGAATTGAATCCAAATTAGATGCTCAGCTTGCTTTGTCTTTGTGTTTGCGTCTTTAGTTTCTTCTTCCAACCTTTTTTTTTATATGAAAAACTTTTAAATCTAATTCTCGATGAAATGTCAAATGAGAAACTACATAAAATTAAATCTACACTCATGTCTCCTGGATCATGTATATAAACATAAAAGGGTGAAAAAAAGGAGAAAAAAAAAAAGGGAGAGAATAATTTACAAACAAAATTGTGGCCTATGACCAGTACTATTGATGAGATGGTAGTTGAGGAAATAAGGTCCAACACTACATGCTACCCACCTTAGAGAATGAGATATTTTGTTTTTGGCTGTGCATAAGATTTTATAATCCCTATATGTATATTGATACATGTTAAATATATCTTATGATATGATAGATTTCTATCTAAAGGGAAATGTTAAAATTATTGAATGAGCAAAAAAAAAAGTGGGCAATAATTGGCCCTACTACTTGTGTAGACACAACAACATCCAAAGGAAACAAAAGCTCAAACTGAAGCTCTAATCAATCAGAAGGTTTGTTAGGAGGCTAATATATGATTTGAGGTGTTCATTTGTTATTTACCAATCTGCTAAAACAAGGGCCCTGACTTTTGCTATGGAATGCTTGCTTGCTTACCTAACTCCAGGAATCATTACTGTATATAGAATGTGATATTATTCTAGAAGGATTGCATTTCTCTATGATTTAAAAGGTAGAATTGGTGAATCAGTTGTGTAAAATGAGATTTGACATAATTGATAGTAGATAGTCACCTCATAGTTTGGTGTGAAACTGGGATAGATGCCAGACCGTATTGGAGGGTGCTTGGATGCCATTGTTAGACCACGGGTGTTTTGTCCATCCGTAGGAGTAGAAATAGAGCTCTCAACCTGTAAAATACATAAAAGACAATGATCTATCAAGAGCTAATAGTAAATACAAAGATCATGACCTACACAACAGAGAATTCAAAACAGCCACACATATGAAAAACAACTGAAAGTGATTGAATAGTGGACAAACAAAGCTCCTATCCAGGACAAATAATCTCTCTATGGCTATAGTGCACAAATAATTTAAAAGCAAGCTGTATGGAAGATCTCAATTTTCACCGAGTCAAAATGAGTTCATAAAAAATTTTTAGACAAAGGGATAAAAGACAATGATCTACCTTTGGCCTTTTTCCATCAGGCATTTCACAAGCAGCACAATGTGATTGGATATCTCTGACATTGACATTACCCTTTGGAACGTCTGCAGGTGGAAAAATCCAGAGGTTCAAATCAAGATTCTGAGATGTGCCTCCATCTGTAACAAGTATAAAATTGTTAATCAGGTAATTTGTTGGTTTGGTTTGCATGTTAAACCAAATAAAGTACAAATTACCATAGAAGAACAGTACCTGCATTATTGGCATCCATACTTATCATCTCCCCTTCATAGGTACTAGGCTCAAAGTTGGTGACTGCTTCCCTTCCGTTACATTTGATTGCGGCTTTGTCATAAGCCCTGGATTCAAAAAAATTAAAATAGAGATTTTGTTGGATGAAGCCCGATAAATTAGAGATTTCAGATGAGAAATCCAATTGTCAAGGAATATGAATTCATGAACACAAGGACCTTGCAGCCTCTACTTCACTGTCGAATAACCCAAGATACATATACCTGCAAGCAAACATCATAATCTCAAAGATAAAAGGGGTCCCTAAGCATTTCTGCTTTGAAATTACCAGCCTAGATTTTTATCCAGTATGAGTAAAATCACAATGGCAAGTTCTCAAAAGCCAAATCAGAGTTCCTAACATCATCTACCAGGTTTGTAACTTATGGGGGTGTTTGGGAAGAGGGTTGGGCTAAAATAGCCCATTAAAAAAAAAAAGAAGCTAAAATACCTAATAAGACAAAATGTCACATATAATCCATAATCATTTTACCTTTTCTCTTATAACTATCAAATCAACTACCAAAAAAACCAATTAAATTTCCAAACACAACTATTTTAGCTAAGCTAAAATAACTAAAAAGTCAAATAGCCAACTAAAATAGTCAACTTCCCAAACAAGACTATTTATATCTAACAATAAGATCATCTAATTAATAATAATGGTTTTATGTTTAAGGGCTACTCACTTCTTCCCAAGGAATTGTCCCATTCGAGCCTCCCATCGACCACATTTATGCAGGGTCACTCCTCTATATTTCGAACTCCCCCGAGAGAATCCGGTGCTTTGGCGACGAAGAATATGGACAAATTCCTCTTTAGTTAGGTTTGTCATCTGCTCATTAATTAAAAGACATTTAGCTTGCAAAAAATTAATTATGCTCAATATAAAGGCAAAAAAAGTGAACAATATATTGCCATTTATTGCCTACCTCTTTCATATCGTCCTCGTAATCCTTTATAGTAAAATTGATATCGGCCTCAACTCCCCTAAACTTAATCGCAGCCCGATCATATGCTCTGAATAATGACGATTAAAATTAAGAAAAACTCTACAGACTAGTTGAATTTCAATATCGGATGTCACAAAAATAAGCCCTTACCTAGCGGCAGCATGGGCAGTGTCAAATCCACCTAAAACAACAACCCGACATAAACATTTTAATCAGAAAAGACCAATTGTTCATAACAATCTTACTAATAGCCAATTTTGCGATCGCAATTAAATCAAGCAAATAGATCAATTGCTTACCCAGATACACTTGTTTCCCACAATCCCTGTACATCAACACAAACACACACACACAAAGTTCAATTCAAATTAATCCGACTAACCAAGTACATAATTCATGTCATTCATAAACCTTTATATCTATATATATATATATAAATTGCTAAATTAAGAAAACAAAATACAACACATAGGTTACCAGATATGTGATTCCCATCTTCCAGTTCTCCGATAAAACGTAACACCACGATATTGCGAGCTCCGAGACCTAGGCCCCCGCCGACTCTTCTTCACCGGCTGCGGCTGCGGCTGCGGCTGCGGCTTCTTTTCAGCTTTCAAGCAGGCCGCAGCTCCAGAGTCCGGAAACGAGAGATTCAACCACTGCGGCCTCAACAACGAGGTCGCCGACGACGACGATCCAGAGCCAATCTCCTCCGAATCACCGACCGGAAAAAGCTGCCTCGTAACCAGCAGCGGCGCCAAATTTTGGTCACATTCGTCTCCGATTGCGACGATGTTACCAACTCCAAAACCTTTGCCTCTGCTGAACACATCGAAATTGAACGGAGAGATCATGTTAGAGTTGGAGTCTTCGTCCGCAGCATTGTTCGGAGCTTCGTCCGCGTTGACTACGACGGAGGAATTCGAAGTTACTGAATCATCACCTTCCAGAAGCTTCCTCGTCGCGATCTTCTTCTTCTCGAGCTCATCGCAAGTTGATTCTTCCGTAACTACATCAACGTTGAGATCCAACATCTCTCTCTCTCTAGGTTCAGAATTGGCTTTCAAATGATACTGATATTCAATCGCAGTGGTTTTCACAGAGCATTCAAATTTCAATCACACGATGACGATAACGAAGATATATATATATATATATAGAGAGAGAGAGAGAGAGAGAGAGAGTTTGAGATCTGAAAATTGGAATTGGAAGAGTGAAAAGAGATACAGAGATTACAGAGATAGACACTGAAATCAAGAGAAAGAGAAGAGAAATCTGAGAGAGAATTGCTTTGTCTTGTCTCTCTCTCTCTCTCTCTCTGTGTATAAGCGAAATAGAAGTGAGGTGTGAGAATGAAGCTCAGAGGAGTTGCATTACATTACAACAGTAGAGAGAGAGAGAAAGAGATTTAGATAGAGAAAGAGAGTCATGGTGGTGAATATAAAGGACGCTTGTCAAGTTCCATGGCGAGAAGAAAGACAAATGGCTAGAGAGAGGGAGAGAGTAATGCAGTGGAGATGTAGAGAGAGAAAGTGGTTTTGGTTGGTGATGGAAGAGGAGGAGAGAGGGAGGAAGAGTAAAAGAAGAAACCAAGGCTGTAATTCATTCATTCTTTCATTTCCAACCTCTATCTTTACAATCCTCACTCCACTCACTTCCCCATTAATTTTTATTAGGTTAATTTATTAGTTGAAACTATCATAAAATCATGGTCATACATTTGAATATTTTTCATTATAAAAATATTTTGTAAATATCTCCTTTTCTTCGAGTCAAACTCTCCGATTGTTTGCCCATTTTTTACATTTGTGTTAGTTAATCAAACTAATAAATAATTTTTTTTTTCACAAAGTAGACAAAGTGTTCAAAATTATTTTAAAAAGAATAAATTTAAAATATAAACAATTTTTCTAGATGTTTGGAATAGTAAATATGAACAAATAATTTGAGATAAAGAGATGAAAGGGGTATAACTATCATAAATATATGATTTTCAATTGTAAAAGAATTCGTATAATTAATCTTATGAAGTTAATAAAAGTGTCCAAAAACTAATAAAAAATTTAAGTGTATGATATTAATTTAAGTTTAATGTGTTGTAGGTGGTTTACGAACTTTATTTTCAAGTCACTTTTTAAATTTAATTTTAAATTTTTTTTTTTTTTTATAAAAAATGTGTAAAAAATAGGGAGGAGATGTAATCTAAAAAAAATAAATAAATTAAAAAAGCTAAAAAATTACTTTTAACCATGTTTCCAAAACAAATATAATTGTTCTAGTTACTTGTAATTTAGAAATTACTATGTATTACTGTGATTATTTTATCAAATATTTTCACTTCTCATATATTTTCAAAAAAATATACACTAAAAATAAACATTAAACTGAATCTTAATTCCATAGAATAGGTGAGATTATGTATCAATCCACAGAACAATTGGAAAATTAAACTAATTTTCTAAATTAATTTTGATAAAAAGCCTGATGATATATTGGAATGAATAAGAAAACTTAAATTAGCAAAAAAAATTAGGATTTGAGATATTAATTGGAGAAAATTTCTTGGTAGTGAATTCACTACTAGTTACGTAAATAAGGTTGAAAATTGGAAATCGATTGTGCTCTGGTTCGAACTACCCAATATTTCACAATTACAAGCTTAAAGTATAGGTATGAATAATTTCAAGTAGTATAATTCGTTTTCTCTAAACTAGGATAGCAATACGACTCGTCTTTTGTAACATGACTTGTCTTATACTTTGAATACGAAAGAAAAAATAACCATTGTATGGAAAATATTCAACAATCACGGAAAGTATAACATTTAAAGAGAATAATTAAAAATATATTGAAAAACTTTTTTAAACACCATACAACTTGTTCAAATTATTACAGCAATAAAAAAACTTAAGAAAAACCATGTTTACTTGGTTAGGATTTCATCAGAATCTTAAAAAATAGACGACTAGCTACTCATGAATGAGTGAGAAGAGGTAGAGGAAGCAGCCACGATAGAAGACATTCTTGAAAACTCTAAAATCCTCTCTCCCAAACCCTAGCCTCTCTTTTTCTTTAGAAAATCTCATAATCCTGATCCAGTCCATTTTTCTTTCTTTTATTCTAAAAAAACGCATTAAAAATTTGTTGTACGCTTCCCAAGATGGCCCGCTCGAGTGCCCATATTGGTCGCTCGAGCGATGATAGCAACACGTGTGGTGGACTGACAAGCGGCGAATTTTCATTGTTCGAATGGAGGATTTGCTTATGTGTCATTTTTCACCTGAGATTGCGTGTTGTTCACCAAACCAACACAAATACACGAAACACATTATCTCTACCAAATAACCATATTTCAAGGATTATAGTGGCGTTAATATGGTACATTTTGGCCCCCATCACATTTATTATATAAATTTATGTAAAAAGTGCAAAAAATGATTGTCAAATAATATTTAATGGGTCTTGCTAATATGTGTTGTTACAATATGCCTTCGTTTGGAAAGTTTTAGCCCCAGGCTTTTTGGCTAAAATAGTCACAAAAAAAATAAAATAGTCTTTTTAGTTCAATAAGACAAAATATCACATTCAACCCATAATCATTATATTTTCTATCTCACAAAAGTCAAACAAATCAAAAAGTCCATCCCAAACGAGATTTTTTAGCTCCAGATTAAAATAGCTAAAAAGTCAAAAAATCAACCCATTTCCCAAACGATAGTTGGGTTCTCCAATGGAAATGCTATTAAAGTTATCAAATTTTGGCATTACTATCCTTGGTTCTAAATTTGTCATAAATTTTAACTCATTAAGGGTTGGGCAACTCTCAAGTTTATATCTAAACTTGACAGAACTTAATAAGCTCGTAAGGCTTACCATGGGTCATGTTATGATGATCCAAACAGTTTATTTCTATAAGTCTCTTAATAAATATCATTTATGAAAAAAAAAAATCTATCTCATAATCATAATTTCTTTTCATTTTTTGTTTTGGAAATCATGTTGTCCGCAAAGTAATGGATATTTTTATAAAAACTAACAAATTTTTTAAATTTTCTTAGTCAAGTGTCATGGAATCTATTATATTGTTGAAGTGAGTTTAATTTTAAATTTTAATACTTTACTATTACATGACATATCAATTAATAATTTTTTAATAAAACTTATTAATTTATAAAGCAATTTCCAAAACTTATATCTCTAGTTTACGCAAAATGGTCAGTCGCCACCAATGCGAAGCCTTTGGAACCTAGTTCTTGGCCATTTTGCAATTTATATCTCTTTACCTATAAAAAAAAATTGGCAAATTATTATTATCTTGCATTAAATATTTGAATGCATCAATTAAATATACATACACCACTTGTCTCTAACGAGGATTTCCACGTGGCAGGGTAGTATGCGCTGTGAACAGCCCAAAATGGACGGAGATATCACTGCTGATAATGAAAATCAAGACTGGACAACGTTGACTATGCTATATATGGAACAATTATTCTCAGTACCACACTGTCAATTTTTGTTAATTACTAGGTTTCGATGGGCTATCTTAGTTGGGGTTAAAAAAATATAAAAAAATAAAATAAATTTAATAATTTAATAAGATAAAATATTATATTTAAATTATAATTATTTTATTTTTTTTACAAAAATTAAAAAAATTTAAAAAAAATTGTTAAACAAATTTTTTAATCCCAACTTAAGAAAATTTCAATTTCAAAAAGTTAATTAAAAAAGTTTTTTTTTTTTTTTTTTTGGGGTCAAAGCCACAACTATGTTACCCTTGGTCAACGGTTGGGATCGTATTTTGATCAACGGTTGGGATCGTATGATGTCCTTAAAGTGGGGCCCACAAAAAATTCAAAACCTTGAATAAACTGCAATGAGGTTCACGTGATATGAGCAGTAACTTGTCCGTGTGTACCAAAGTACCAAAAATGTAACAAACTCATGTAAACAACTTATTTTATTTATTTATTTTTATTATTTTTAAAATGCTAACAACCTTATATATAGGTAAATTGTACTCATTTTCACTACAATTCTAAAAAAATACAGTTAATTTTATATATTTTTATATAATTATATATATTTTAATAAAGTTAAAGTAATTGAAACTAATACAGATAATAGTTGGATATTAAAATAAATAAAGATAAATACAAATATAAATTTTAGTAGAAAATAAATAACATATTTTTTTTCAAATTTACAACTAATAAATTATTAATGAAAAATGATTTAACCGTTAATGTAAATTAAAACCTCAAGAAAGATTATTAGTATAATTATGTCAAAAAAAAAAGTGTAAGACTAATTGTATTTTTTTTAAATTTCAAAAGAGATGAATGTAATATATATGAGAAAGATTATGGTACACACCTCTCAAACGATAATTACCATATGCATCTTATAATTAAATAATAAAATGATATAATTTTATATTTTATGTGTCATAACTAAAAAAATCATAACCAAACACTACATGAAACATAACTAAATATTTCAAAATAAAGTCATAACTAACAAAAAAAAAATGACGTAACTAAGGATGCATATAGTACAGAGTGTGTATTATAAAAATTTTCCAATATATTTATATATATAAAAGAAGTTGTTGCAGGATGTATCATAATCATAATATTTCATAACAAATACTACATGTAAATTTTCTTATCAAAATGATTCATAATGTTTACAACACATCAATCATACAGAATTATAATATTAATAATATAACCATAATAGTTTGTAATTTTCATTTTAAAAGTGCATATTATAAATTCATTTATTCGTAATTTTTATTATAAAATGACATAACTAATAAGATTAAATGGCATAACATTTGTGCTTTTTTTTCACCATGCTATGTATTTGGTTTGGAGAGAAAAACAGCAAATAGATAGATACATATATATAAGACACACGAAATGGACGAAGAGACCGACCAAGGACGGTTATTATACGGATTCTATTCCAATTCTTCATGGAGAAAATGCTGTGTACTTCACTGCGATACAAATTATGTATTGTAAGACGAAAAATGTTTGAGGGCTCGAAATCAGTGGCTCGAATTCGGCTCAGAACCAAAAACGACGTCGTTTTGGGTTTCGATTTTTTTTTTTTTTTTTTTTTTTTTTTTTTTTTTTTTTCTTTCTTCTTCTTCGTTGAGTTGAACAGAGGCAAGAGAGAGAACGCAGGTCGTCGTCGTCGCAAGTCGTCGGCCGATTGTCGCAGCTCGTTGCTCGTCGGCCGATCGTCGCATCGCCGCCTCCGCCTCCGCCTCTGCCTCCGCCCGCCTCCGCTCTGCCTCTGCCTCCAGCCCGATTTTGATGGCCCCTCCAGTTCCTCTTCTCCTCCTTCTTCTTCTTCCTCCTTCTCTTCTTCTTCTTCTTCTTCCTCATTCCTTCTCAAATTCGAGCCATTCGAGCCTTTGCCCTTTCGGGCCCTGTACCGCTTTTGATTGTAAGACTATTGTTTGACATAAGTTTTTTTTTGGCTATTTTAGTCATAAAAAGATAAAATAGATTAAAAAGTCAATAACACAAAATGTCACATCTAAATCATAATTATTTCATTTTTTCTCTCACAAAAGTCAAAAAAGATAAAAAATCTACCTCAAACGAGACTTTTTTGCTCGAGATTAAAATAGTTAAAAAGTCAAAAAGTCAACTCCCATCCCAAACGAAAGCTAAGTATTATAAGAGTAAACTTTGTTTATTGAAAAATTTCACATTGCATTGATTGAATTAATAGGAGAGATACGATATTCACATAATTTCATTTATATTTTTGTTTATTAATTAATGATATTGTGCAAGATATAGGTTACATTTTTTGTAAAAATAATTTTTTTGGTTACGATTTTAAAATTAATGTATTAATAGTTGTAGTGGTGGTGGTGACAAGGCAACGGTGGTGGTGGTTGTGGTAATGGGGCAATAGTAGTGGTAGGGTGGTGGTGGTGGTGGGGTGATGGCATTGATAAGAGTTCACTTTTCAAAAGTGAAAAAAAAAAAAAAATCCGCTCAAATATGTTGCTTTTTGTTAATCATAAAAAAAAAGTTTTTGTAATCTTTAATCTTACCAAACTTCGGAAAACGTTGAAAATAATTTTCAGAAAAACATTTTCTACTAAAATAAACAGACAAAGAGTAGACTTTAAAATTAAAAACATGTATATTTTTTTCTCAAAACATTTTTTTTTTTTTTTTTCCAAAAAAATAAGAAAGTGCTTTAAAAACTTGAAGGGTTCTTCACCCCAGTGGGGAGGGACGGGGGAGGGCTGCTGTGGATCAATTCAAGAAGGCTACGGAAGTAATAATTTTCTCTCCAATATTATTAGGGTGCCTCTTTTGACTGCCTTTTGCTTTGAATAGTTTTTTTGTGAATGGAAAAATAAAAAAAATTGCCCTTTAAAAACGTTTTCTTAACTTTTCAAGACACTATTGTCCATGTCTATAAAACTATCTTAAGCAAATTTTGTCTTGGCAATAGGGTCATCCAATTGTATATTTTGATCACCAGTTGTACTTCTAAAGTTGGACAAGTTAATATTTGTTGATATATGAATTATCTAAATTAGAAGGGTATGGGCACAGCAATTAAAAATGATGATTATAACTATCATTCAGAAAGAAAAAAAAAAAAAAATTGAATATAAAAGGAAGAAAATAAAAGTGAAGAAAAAATTGAAATAAAAATTTTGGATGGTTGCATAGGAGTAATTTTGGTATAAAAAATTAGAAAAAAATCTAGACAGTTGTATACAGGTAATTTAGATATGAAAAAAATGCATGACATAACTTTAAAACATGTTTTCAGTCATGTGTTCTATATAACATAATAGAATTTTTTTTTATAGAAAATGTTAAAGACAGCCTTAAGGGGTGTGTAATTAGTTTTGATATATATGTAAAAAATATATTAAAATTTGTTAAAGTACAATTTTTTAAAAATATTTTGTCTTTATTTACTTCTTATTGACTGTTATTAGCATGATTTTATTTTTTTAAAGATGAAAATTAGTTAATACTTTAACATTCGGTCTTGATTATAAGTAGTTTGTTTGTTTTTGATGTTTTCAAACCTAGTTGATTTTTATCTATTCTATGTTCATCCATCTCTTTCTCCATTTTTCATTTTCATGTCTCTATCCAATTCTTATGTTTTCTTTTTTCTAATTTCATAAGTACAATCAAACGTATCTTGTACTCTCTTTTCTTTTTTCATTTTATTTTAACGCTAGTTATTTGATAAGAATTATAATTCTTTTTCAAAATTGCAATTCAGAAAGACATGTGAACTCATTATGAGTTTTATTTTGATAATTTAATATGTTTATTATTACACATAGATCTGTATTTTTTTTTTATTGGAAAAGTTTAAATAAGTTAACGTGGTTTTTGTTCTATTTTTTTGGTTTTTAGTGATTCTTTTTATTTTTTTAAAATTTAAAAATATTCTTAGATAAGTAGGACTTGAAATGTAAAAAAATTAATTAAAAATTTTAAAAATTCACTAAAGATAAAAAATTAACAAAAATAAATCTTGTTAATTTTTCGTTCTATAATTATTGTAAAAAAAAAAAATCATTATCAAATAGGACCAATTTTAATTAAAAAATTAAAAAATCATTATAAATTATTAAATATATTTTTTATGAAAAATTAAAAAAAAATTTAAAAAAATCAATTTGCAAACAGGTGTAAGGGGGTTTGGGGATGTTGAATTCTTTAGAACGTTGTTCACATTATTAAGGTGAGAGTGGTTTGTTTGACCATAAAGATGAGTTGCCTATTTTAGAAAGAATAGAATAATAACGTGTGGGACATGGGTCGGGTGTTGATAAAAAAAACAAGACATGGGTGGGGTGCCCCTTCTAATTTATCAAAAGCCAACCCAATAAATACTCCTCTGTCATCGTGGGGCCATGGATTATTCCTGAAATTACATCTTGACCTACCAATCATCAATTTACAACTTTACCCATCACAGAATAAAAAGTGATTTATGTAACAAATCAATTTATTGTTGCACTTGTCATAATTTAGCATTCATTTGGAATGTGAGTTAATTTTTTTATTTCTTTATTATTTTAATTTGACATTAAAAAGTCTCGTTTGGGTAAAATTTTTGACTTTTTTGATTTTTATAAGAGAAAAAATAAAATGATTATAATTTGAATATACCATTTTATCTTATTAATTTTTTAACTTATTTTATCTTTTTGTGACTAAAATAGTCAAAAAAACCCGTGCCAAACATGAATCCTTCTATTTGGTAGGTTACCCCCCACAAAAAGAAGAAGGAAAAAGGGCAAAGAATATAAAGACATCTCTCATTATATATATACATTAGTGAGTGTGTCTACCTGATGTGCACCATTAAATATGATAAATATATATTTTTAATTTGATTTAAAAGAACATGTTGTGTAGTATTCAAGTGATAAAAATGTTGTATTGTTCATACGTTTTAAAGTGTGTGAACACACTAATTTTGTGTGAATATTTTTGAATTATTGTTAAGTTTTTTATTTTATTTTTAATGCATACACAATTTTAATTGGCATTTGTTTATTTATTTATGAAATAAGGGTAAATATCCAATATCCAATATAATCAACTAAACATCTTCTATTTCTACACATTGTATGTGTACCATCATTTCCATAACTTGGTGAATGGAGTGAAAAATTTAAGAGAATAAATCATTGCTTCTAAAAAAAATAAAGGTAAAAAGCAAACTCATGGTGAAGTATTACATTGCAAGTTTGATTTGGTAAGGTTCTTGATTATTGATGGGAACCACTACTCTTTCAAAAAAAAAACTTTTATTTTATAGTGTAGTTTTTTTTTTTTGTGTGGGTATTATTTGTTTATTCATCTGTCTATCAACTAACATTTGTGAACCACTATTTCTTCAAATAATTCTTCAATTGATAAATATACTTGTGAATAGATGTGATATTTTATCTTAATTTTGTTGTGTCAAATTAACTCTCCTCACTCAATTTATCTTCAGATGACATAGTTGTAATTAGTGTAAAATCAAGGACTAATTATAATGGAAGATGTAATTTTTTTTTTAAACAATCAATTGGTCTAAACTATGGTATAAAATAGCACTATGTCAGTTTCCTCTGCACCAAATTTGGCACAAAAACATGTGCTCTTGGAATGAGTATTTTTCTGTATTGTGTTAATTTAACATTACTATGCTTAACATCACACTACTGAAGATATTCTTAAAAGCTGTCGCTAAAAATGATCAAACAAAATTGATATGTTGCCCTTTCATCCCTTCTCCCTCTCTCCTCTCATGCTGGCCAATGTTGTGTAGGTTTGATAATTATCTTTGTTTTCCCTTGCCTGGTCCGCCTTTATACCTTTTTTTTTCCTTTTCAATAATATTTTTTCTTTATTGTTCAAAAATAAATAAATAAATAAATAAAAACTATGCCCCTATCGTTAAGTTATCATCTATTCATCGTCTCTTCGCTTTTGTTTTGTGTTTCTAACATTATATAAATAGAGGATTCAAATCTTTTAACTTTCACCTTAACTCCACTTCTCTATCATGTTCATGACAGTAATCTTTTTATAATAACTATATTTAAAATATCGTTTTAAACTTAAAATTAGTTGAACTTTGATTATAAATAGGAATCTATGAGAGTACTCATATGACTTGTTTAAATTATTAATTTTGTTAATACATCAAAAGTCATAATTTAAGAAAGGGACGTTTCCTCTTTAATAAAATTTGAATATATATATATTTTTTTAATAAGATGTAAGAATTCTTACCCAATTAAAATAGCCTTACTTCATTATTGACTTCTTTTTTTAATTTCTTAGATTGTGAGTTGATTGACTTAAATAATTAGCAAGACAAGAAATAATAAAAAAAAATAGTCTTAGAATTTTCAAAAAGAGATACTGGCATCATGGATGATGTGAATTTCCAAGCAAGGGCATTATAGTAAAATACAACAAAAAGGCCAACCACCAATTAAATGCAGGGGAAGAAAAGATCAAAGCAACGAGGAGAGAGAAACCTTAATGAAGACATGGGGTCTTGTCAAATTTGACACATCAAACCAAACGCATCACAATCATCTCCCAAAAATGGAAATTAAGAATATCATGATGAAGAAATCTTGGCCGTCCAATTCCATCCACATAAAAGGTCACATAAGAAAAGAAAAAAGAAGAAGATGATTGGTCAAAAGTGATAGGTAGTACACACAAGAATCTCATACCCATCCCATGTAAGAAACCTTTCCTCTTACGGTAACCTTCTACCTTAAAAATCTCTATCCTAACCTTGTAATATTTCTCTTCTTGTCAAGGGCTCACTACACCACTCTCATTAACTGGGCTATTATCCACTAAAACACTCTCGAGGAACTTATTGTGTACCATCAACCCATATTATCTGAGGTGAAAGAGAGTAAAAGAGTTTTACAGAATTAAGGTGAGTCATATTTTCGTAAATCTCATGTATTTTTCCTTTATTTTATATTTATGTCTTATTCTGTGAAATTTTTTTATTTTCTTAATATCATTGTTATCCGAACTGACCATCTATGAATACCGCTAGGTATACAAAATTAACCATGTAACACTCTAAACACTTTTATGTGAGTATTTTGTAGGGATGGTAATTTGTTTGGTTCTCGCCTGGCTTTGTATCATCTGCTCTTTCTTAAGAGAGTTTTGTTTGTCTCAATAAAATATAAAAAATGGGTTGGAATTTGCTTCTTCTACCCCGCCTTGATTTTATTAATTAAATGTTTTATATATATATATATATTCTAATATAATTTAATTTGTTAAATATAACAAAAAATAAAATATTAAAACATTCATGAATATTTCATTTTTCATATATCTATGTCTCATTTTAAATATTTTAAATTTTTATTTCTCATCAATTATAATCCTCATATGATATAAGAGTAACAAATTATTCTCACACCTCCTCATTGCTATCTCATCTTCAAAAAAATAAATAAATAAATAAAATAAATATTACGAACCCGTCCCTGCCTCGTTGGTATTATTAATATTTTTGTTGTTATTTAATTCATGTCCTTAGATTTAATCATTGCCTTTGGTTTAATGATTTTGCCTATAACTCTTAGAGACTACCACTACAAAAAGAGTCACTTTTAGCTACTAAAATATTGGTCGCCAATTGTCTGTTTTTTGGTCGCCAAAGCCATTTTACGACAAAAAAAATTGGTCGCTACATTTATTGCCAAAAACTTATCAGGAAAGGTTTTGCCGACTAAAAAACTTTTGGTCGGCAAAAAACAAGTCTTTAGCGACCAAAATTTTGGTCGCCAATAGTCAATTATATTTCTTTAAAATCATACATTCACCGACCAATGTTTTAGCCGCCAATAGTCAAGGAATCGCCGACCAAAATCTTTAGTCGCCAAAAGCTACCAAACGACGACCAACATTTTTAGTCGCCAAAAGCTTCATCCGTGGAAAAAAATAATTCATTGTTAAGCTTTGCATCTGCTCTTGTAAAGACTCAAACCACTGACCTCCCGCAACATAAGCCTTATGCACTACACACTTCCCACTATGCCAGCGTAACACCACATGATTATATATGTAATATACATAATTATTTTTATTGACATAATTTATGTAAAAATAAACTATTTAGTAGCAAAATAAAAATAAAAATTTAACTTTTATCGACCAAAAATGTTTTTGGTCGGCGAAGAGACTTTCGCGCTTAAAAAGACCACTTTTCGCTACTAAACATATTTTTAGTCGCTAACTGTAGATTTTTTGGCTACTAAATTTGTTTTAGGCACCAAAAAACTTACTTTTGACTACAAAAAAATGTTTTAGTCGGTAAAACCTACATAATTGGTGACCAAACTTAGAATTAATCGCCAATTGTAGACTTTTGGCTACTAAATTTTTTTTAGTCGGCAAAAACTGTACTTTTGGCTACTAAAAATGTTTTCGTCGGTAAAACCCACATAATTGGCGATCAAAATTATAATTAGTCGGCAATTGTTGACTTTTTGGCTACTAAATTTTTTTTAGTCGGCGAAAACTATACTTTTGGCTACTAAAAATATTTTAGTCGGTAAAACCCATATAATTGGCGACCAAACTTATTTTTAGTCGCCAATTGTGGACTTTTGGCTACTAAATTTGTTTAGTCGCCAAAAAGCTTCACAATTGGCTACTAATTCTTTTTTAGTCGCTGAAAGCTATACTTTCAGCGACCAAAAAAAAATTTGGTCGCCGAATGTATTTTTTCTTGTAGTGTACTAAATTCATTGACTGTTATTTTCTATAAATCCACAAATTTCCCTCTCATATATAAGTGGGCCTCAACAAGAAGAGTGTAGGCTATAAACCCCCATTAAATAATTGCTTGGATTTAACATCAATCCTTGACTTCTTCCAACATGAGGTGTCAATTTATAGGGAAAAAAAAAAAAAAATTCATCTAGCCCTTACCAGATAGTTTTCATTATGTGTTCTTTGCAGTGTCTAGGGAGATTAGGAGTGAAAAAGTCAATGACGTACAAATAGACAGACAAAGCCCATCCTTTTATCTTGAGGTTGCAAAGCTGCCTATAATTAAGAGTCTAGGTTGTCTTTGAAGGTGGTTCATTCATGCTAGTCATGTTAGATACCACACATACTAACCATCTAACCACATTAATGACTTTGGTTTGATTGACTGAAAATGACATTTTTTAATATAACTTTTTATAAATTAAAAATTAATAATTAAAAAGTTAATGTTAAAAAATATTTATTTATAATTTTTTAATAATTATATTTTTTTAGGGTGAATTATATTGTCAGTTTTTATACTTGGTCTTTGTGTCATTTTTATTTCTGTCATTTTAATTATCTCAATTTTCACTTTTAATTTTAAATTTTATGTCAATTTGATACAATTGATAACACAAATTAAGGTTTTGTAAATAAAATAATCACTGAGTTGTTTGAGATTAACTCGCTAATAAGGTAAATAAGTTTATAATTTTACCTATAAAAGCATGACATATATTACTTATGTGCACATTTTTTTGTAAAAAAGATATTAAAAATTATATTCAAATTCAACTAAATTGAGACAAAATAATAATTTAAGATCAAAATTGAGTAAATTAAATTTACAGAAACCAAAATGATATAAGAATCAAATTATAAGGACTAGTACCAATGTAATTTGCCCTAATTTTCTCTCAACATTTTTATCTCAAACTATTAATAAAAATTATAATCAACTCTATAAATTAACAAGAGAGATTGATTCTAGTTTGAAAATTTAATTAGTAGTGCTTAAGGGTGCAACTTGAACGGAGTCAACTTGAGCAATCTGAGTTCAATTCAAATTTTTTGAAAATTTAACCAATATATTTTTGAATTCGGTACGAGTATGGATAAAAATTTGAAATCCAAATTAAATTTGGACGGACTTGGATTACTGCATCAAACAACTCGAGCAACCTGAAACCCGAATTATACATATATAGATATATATAAATATTATATATATATATATCAATTATTAGCCATTACATGATATTGAAATAATTTAAATTATTAAATCATATTGAATATATATTATATACACAAGTAACATAAAATCTTACGTTTTTTTATTTTCGCTTATAAATTGTAAAGACTATCACAACGCATCTCTCATACATTATATAAATTATTTATTTTGATATTATTAATGATTTTGTAAAATATAAATAGAATCTAATTTTAATAAATTAATAATTTAGCTGTAATTTTTTTTGAAATTCATGTACAATTCAAGTAATTCGGGCAACTGAGGCTATTCAGGTTTAACTCGGATCGGGTTTGAACAGATAATCTCGAGTTACAATTTGAGTCTGGATGGGCCTGGATAGGTCTCAGCATAATTTGGATTGGGATTGGACAACCTCTCAACTCGACTGAACCCACCTAAGTTGCACACATAGTAGTGTTAAAGACCCACAAATTGGACTCTTAAATTTACTCATAGTGATGTGATAAGAGAGATAAACACTACATAATTGAGTATGTGACAAATTAAAAATTAACATATATCATATCACATCATTGTAATTTAAATTATAAAAAAAAATTCGTGGGTCAAAGATATTTTTCATATCTTATGTGATGTTGATGAAAACATGTGAATCACATGGTTCATGAGTAGTGAATACAACAAAATAAAGGTTGGTTTGTGTGTAACATCGTCCATGTACATATTACGGCTGCAGTGGATTTTTTCTCCCTCGGACCAGTGATTTGCTGGTCACGTCACGATCAAAGTAATCAACATCGATCACCACTTACCCAATTATTGATTGCCACGTAGACAAAAACACAAAAATGTAGATAAGACACGGTGGGCCGTCGAAAGTTTCTCCTATTTTCACACTTCTTCACGCCCTACTGAGCGCGTGTAACTGGCCAAAAGCAGTTATGTTGCATTTATATTATGGGTCAATAATAAATCTAGAAATACAAAAATTAAACACAATACAAATAAAAAAATTTGATGAATTAGATTTTTGAAGTGGATTTCATTAAAAAAAAAATTTCATTCATATGTTTTTTTTGTGTTTAGTTTTTGTATTTCTAGTATTGTTGTGTGTAAATCTTGAGAATATATATATAAATATGTATATATAAAAGAAAGAAAGTAAATAAAAAAATTCATTCTGTTTGTTTTTGAATTTTTAATCCGTATTCTGTTATTTTTAATGAACATTTTAATTATTCTAGTTCCTTAATTGTATTCCCTTCATGGTTATATTTTTCTTTAATTATGTTCTTATAGCCATTCAATTAAGGGGCCATTTGTGAACATTTGTAAAAAACTAAAACTGAACTTTTAAATTATTTTGGGTTACATCCCATCCCATCCCATATAAAAAAGTTAAAAAAATTAAAAAGTCAATTTTTCACTATTTTCTCAAAACACCTTTAAAAATATATTTAGATGAGTTTGATTATCACTCATAATAATTGTAAGTGTGAATAATGGTGTATCCCTATCAACTATTAGCTCTATTATTATAATAAAAAATAATGTTAATTGGGAATGGTTTCTGTCGAGTCCTTAATCGGACTGGACCGTGCTGTTGGGCCTGTGGGGGCCCACCACGGGTCTCGTTTTGATAATCTGAACCGTTTAATGTGTAAAACTCGTCGAGTACTATATGCCTGTAAAAAATCACGTTGATCGGATATCGATAGCTATGTGATCAAAACAGATTTTTGTCAATCGTTAATTTATTCACCGTCCATTTTTTTTTTTATACAAAACTGATTTGATCACATAGCTATCGATATCTGATTAACGTGATTTTTTACAAGCATATAGTACTCGACGAGTCCTACACATTAGCCGGTTCAGATTATCAAAACGGGACCCGTGGTGGGCCCCCACAAACCCAACAGCACGACCTAGTCCTATTAAAGACTGGACAGAAGCCATGCCCTTTTCAAATAGATCATAATCTATCAATAATTGACTTGTCGCATTGGTTGTCACCTTGTATCAATTTAGAAATGAAACATGTGAAAGTACTACACATAAATTGACATGGGAATGCAACAAGGGAAAAAAATCTACTAATTAAAAATTAATATATTGTGATATGAGTAGAATTCAAAATACTTCATATTAGTTTTCTTAAATATTTTTTTGAAAAATGACAATAATTGAAAGGATTGAACTGTTCATGAAAATAATGGTAATTTATTTTTATGAATTAGATATTATTTTTATTTTTATTTTCTTAAGGTGAGGAGGGAGTGGGATAATATGGGCATGATTTTTTTTTTTTTTTTTTTGGGGTTGCATTGACTAAAATTGTTTCTCAAATAATGTAACAAATTTTTGATGAAATGAAAATAACCAAAATCACACTTAGAAAAGTAGATGTGTTCATATTTAATTAAATCTTGATTCACATATTTGAATAATAATCCCAATGATCAAAAAAGAATATATAAAACTTTCATACAAATATAAAACTTTCATACAACGTTAAGCAATGGAAATTGAAAAATATAGATAAAAAGATTAGATTTTCAACAAAACCACCTTGGTTTTTGTATTCAATTTTACTCATTATCATTCAATTGGTATTTTTAATTTAATAAAAATCTAAATGTTTTGTAATAAAACAAGAGAGTGGTTTTTGAATGTTGGTGAATATGGTATATATTATACACTATAATTATATTAGAATAATTTTATAACTTTTTTATTGTCCACTTTTAATTTGCCTACATATAAGTCTCTTTATTGTATTATAAGATACACAATATTTAATATACAAATAATATAATATTCTCTCTCTCTCTCATATTGTAACATTGAATATGGTACCCAAAAATGAATGAAAATCCCGAGCAACAAGGTTGGCTAGAATAAGGCTTAGCTTGGGGCTAGGTCTTGAAACCTACTTAGTAACTCAACTCGTTGGCTCACAAAAGGTAGCCTATCAGACAATAAGCCCAACAAAAAATAAGAAAAATTAAGAATAAAACAAATAAAAAATAAAACTATAAAATTGGGATTGAGATTTGGAAATAGATCATTAAAAATATCTAAATGAAAAAGGAGGCACATTCAATATTTACGAAATTACATTATGAAAAAACGTCCCTCAAATGAAAAGTAAGATGCATTTCGATAATTCAATCTCCTCAAAATGATGTGTCTATAGCCAACTTCATAGAAATTAATAGCCAAAACGTTTAGTTAAGCAATTCAAGTCATAGAAGACAAAAAAAAAAAAAATCCTCATTGAAACTTAGAAGTAACGCATACCCATACCCTGAGGAAGCCCCCACGACTCATAAATCTCCCAAAAAGACAATCAAAAATTTTCCAATTTATATATTATGATAGTTTTTATATTTTAATAATTTTCCTTTGAGCTAGGAAAGTCCAACAAGCCTATGATGATATGTGGACATAGAAAGAAAAAAGAAAAAAAATGTCTCTTCCCAAGTGGGTTGATGATTCAAAAGTTGTATAATAAATATTTATTTATATCACCCACCAAAAAGTAAAGTCTAGTCTTATATATATATGCAGTTATTTATTTCATACCCTCACTATAATATTAGCCAGAAGTAGATATAAAAATAAAATAAATGTGTATTAATGTACTTGTCGGCAGGGGTACGAGGTTTTGGTGCCCCCAAATGGGTTTTGGTGACGTGGCCTCTTCTTGTCCTTTCGTACCAAAAGTCTTCTCTTCACTTTCTCTTGTTTTGGTCATGACTTTTCATCCATTTCCCAACATGTCCTTCATCTCTTGTCCTTGTGTCTCACACGTGCGATTGAATCTGAACCGTCCACGTGTGATGACATCCTAAAATGGAGAAAGAAAATTGGGTGTTTCTAATATGTTCTAGACTAGATTCCAAAAATGGATGTTTTAGTGTTGTTTGGTTGGACGTTTAATTTTTTTTTGCTTTTTGGTGCAATGATTCTTTCATATTCGTTCCTAACTGTGTATACTATAATATCATCATATCATTGTTGGAAAATTATTTTTTTAATTGTTACATAGAGAATTTGAAGAGTCCGTGTAGTTCATTTTACTAATTTAAATTGTTTGATTTTATAGAGCTTTTTGTGTATATTATTTATGAAAAAAATTAAGTCAATTTGATATTCATAACATTTAATCTATTTTTTAAAACATTTTTATCATTTATTTATTTTTAGACAAATGTAATAATATAAAAAGATTATAATTATTGAATCGCTTTATTTTTTTTATGGAGAATTCCAACACAATGAGATAGACAAAAAAATTACAAAAACATATGAGGTACAAATAGTTTTGTGTGGGGGTACGAGTGAAAGGTTTTTTTTTTTGGGGGGGGGGGGTGTAAGTGTAACTTGTAACCTTTCATATTTGTATAAAAAAGTTTTTTTTTCTCCCATTTAGATTTAATTCTCTTTTTTTTTATTTATTATTATTTATGAACGATATACATGTAATCCTATAAAACCCAACCATTTTTTTATTAGCATTATTTTAGCTCATTTCAAGAGGATGTTGATTTGGAAAGGCCGAAAAGAGTAACAAGAATGGGTTTGGCTTGGAAAATGGATATTCTAATATTATTTATTTTTTTAAAATTTTTTTTAAGAAATGAGTAAAAGGCTCGATAAGTTGGCCTATGCAACGAGTTAGGCTAGCCCATTAATTAGGTGCTTCATTATGTTTGAGGCCCCAAAATTAAATTGGGTGGCGTTCCATGAGTTTTTTTTTTTTTTTTTTTTTTTAATTTTATTTATTTATTTATTTTATAATATTCTAAAAAAATAATAATTTAAAGAATTGGCCCATTTTTCAAATTATTTAGAAAACTAACCTATTTTTTGAAATCACATTTTGAAAATGAGATTTTAAAATTGAAATTGCATTTTCAATACGTAATTTCATCTTGAAATCGCAGGTTAAAAATACAATTTCAAAAAGTGAATTTCATATCATCATAAATTGCATTTTTAACATGTAATATATTTTCACTTTGAAATTAAATTTTCAAAATACGATTTTAAAAAACAGGTTAGTTTTTCAAATAATTTAAAAAGTTGGTCAATTTTGTAAATTGTTTTTTTTTAAAGCATATTTTTAAAAAAAACTCGGCGTTTCATGGGCTTGTTGAAGATATTAATTCGGTTACACACAAGTCCCACCAGAATTTAACCCAAAAAAAAGAGAGAGAATTACAAAAATACAAAATTCAGAAGTTGACCATTTTTTTTGAGGAAGAAGTTGACCATTTTAACATAATAAATTCTGTGATTTTGTAACCACACTTAAGGGTTGGTTGAGGGGAACGTCAGGAGTTTGAACTGATGCCTTCCTTTATACTAACATCTTACAATCTTGTTAAAAAAAAAAAAAAAAAAAAAAAAAAAAAAACATAATATATTTTTAATTTTACTAATTTAAATTCTAATCTTTCAATTCGTTTTCAACCTTTATTCGCTTATTTTTGTTAAGTAAAACTAAACAAATATATATATATATATATAAATTATATATATCTACATTAGGCCTCGTTTGGGAACAGACTAATTTAGTTATTTTTTGACTATTTGGCTAAAATATGAGTTAAAAAAAAAAACTAGTATGTTTGGGATGAATTTTTGCCTTTTTACGAAAAGATGTGCAAAAAGTAGAGACAAAAGAGAATCTTTGACTTTTTGATATGAGTTGTTGGCTTTTTGACTTTTTTAATAACTTTTGACTTTTTGGCTAAACCGGCTAGTTTCCAAAGGAGGCCTAAGTTAATATTTTAGACATTTTATGTACATTTAAAATGTCCTGAACCTAATGTTGATAATTAAAAAGAAAAATTCAAAAACTTATTTTCCTCAACCTTTCAATAATTAATAGTTTTTCAAATACTTAAAACGACTTTTACTGCATGGAATATAAGCAAAAACATTGTCAAACATTCTAACATACTTCTCCCCTCCCCACCTCCAAAAATAAAATAAAATTCAGCATATTAAAGATACAAAATAACTTCGTACAGAAACCACAAAGTTTGTTAACACACACACACATATATATAGATATATATTTGGGGAAATCAAAAAATATTTTCAATTCATTAATATTTTTTAAAAACTTTAATATGTAAAATCACAATGTTTTCTATGATTGTGTAATTATGTTTTGAAGACAATTCTGACAAATAATTTCCCCTATTTTATTTTTATTTTTATAATCACTAGGAGGGTAATAGACAAAATGAAAGCTGCCTCACTCCAAACATCACACACACCCAACAAAGAGCCCATCTACTTGGCCAACACCTTAATCTAAGGAAGTGAAACAATCCCAGGGTGACTCATGAAAATGACAGAAATCTCAAATCCAACAACCTTTCTTAGTATTAACAAAAATATATACATAGGCAAATGTGGTTTCGAAAAGTTCCAGTCAATATAATTAGAGTTTTAGCCACAGCCACACATTCTGAAATTCATCATTCACAAAACCTCCTCTACATCGGACTCTTTCCAAAATGCTAACTTCATACAGAAACAGATGAAACTAGGATTCCAACCTTGCCAATAAGTCGAGGAGAGAGAAGGGAAAAAAGTCATATGCCTGTTCTTCACCGCCAAAGGGGTATACATTCTGGTATTTTACATCGATATCCACTACTGATGGTGTACTGGTTTGACGCGGGTGAGAAAGCCAATGGTGTGAAAGCCGGCCTCTCAAGCTTTGTATATGGTTCACTTTCTTCGACTATTATAATAGATTCCACCACCAGAATAATAATGCTGATGACGGTGGCGTGATCCGGTACCCCTCCCTCCACCATGTCCTTCCCATGTGTGGCCCCGATTGGAAACTCTGCTTCCCCCGCTTTGCATCCAGCTTGTTGGTTGCGTCCCAAACCCATTAAGCTCCTCCTCTTCTCTATCATTGTATTCCAAAACCAGCCTCTTGATGTTCTGTTTCTCTTCGAGTTCTGCTGCTTCTTTCTGTTTCGTGCTTTGCACGAGTGAGCAATCCCGAGGAATGGACATCTGTTTTGTTTGTTGCTTGTTCCCACGCTTCACAAGAACTTTCACCCTAACCTCCTTGCTTCCTCCTGCTTCCTCATCCAATGTCTCATCGCCACTTTCCCCCTCGAAACCCCTGCCGTGATGATCTTTGGTGGGCCCCTCAAACACATTCATTGGTATCATCATGTTTAGTGTTGGCCGGGCCCGCAATTCTAGCTTTCGTGAATCCAAGCTCTCCTGCATTCACAGTTTAAACAATGGGTGTTAACTTTGACGGCAATCCTCAATTTTTAGTCACATAAGTTGAAAGGAACATAATTCCCAACCATGATCACCAAGGTACCTAAGTGACCACATTATGTTCCAACTAAAATGAATAACAGGTTAGTAGAGAACAATTGAGTCATGGCTAGTGATATCTCAACTGTTCTTTTATCTTGCTTCGCTAGGTATACTGAATTTTGAATTTGCATTCCTTCTGTATTGTAATAAAAATAAATACTTGGCCAATCCATCAAAACTGCTGTTTGGTGCAGCTTATGGATCTTCTTATAGTTATTTATTTATTTTTTTGAAAACCTATGTTGGGAGTATTTGATGCAGATTCTTCTAACAGGAAGAAACAACTCAAATAAGCTGAAAAAACTGATTGTTGGGAAGAGGGGGGAGAGGCGCTTTTAGTTTATACTATCTGATTATCAGTTCTCAAATTGTTAGAAGTTGCACCAAACAAGCCCACTATGATTAGCTAGTTCCTACACCTTACCTGCATCAGAGCCCTAAATTCTTTGTCAAACTCAGCTTCCTCCTGAGGGTCCATGTGGGTCACCTTCTGCCTAACACGGACTTCTTCATCCTCATCAGAAGCAGGACCGCCCGCATCATCATAATCATCGTCACTGTCGCACGCATCATCATGATTCTCTTCATCCAAATCTTCTTCATCCTCATGTCCCTCTGGGTCAAGGGTGCCACTCCCTGAATCACTGTCACTGTCAGCCATTGCTTCGTGCACTCCACCATTTCCCTCAATACCATTTTCATGGTTCTGTCCGTTCACTGAGACACTGCCAGAAGTAGACCTGCTTGGAGGCTTTTCAGTGTCTGAGTGCTTCTCACTGTTGGCCTTGTCAGTCAAAACAGTACGTTCATGCTCCTCAAGTTCAATTAGAACTGCATTAACTTCTTCAATGGAAGAATATCGGGTCATTTTTGGGCGTAAATCCGCAAACAAGTCCTGCAATGCTTCAATTTATAAGCTCAACCTATTACAGAAAAGGAGCTGATTCTTTGAATAAAAAATGTACAAGTAAGAATAAACAAACCAGATTAATTATTTATTTTTTCTTTTGGGCAGAAAGCCTCGAAGAAGAATAGTAGGAAAGAGCCTGGAATTCTAGTTACTTGAAAGTTCCTTTGTCTTCAAAGCAATTCTTGGAGGATAATGTCAATGTTCTTATCAAGTTCATATGATTATTGGATAATATGGCAAAGGCAAAAGTTACCATTCCAGATTTTTCTTTCCTAATGCTGTGTTCAGCAGCTCAGAAATTCATGCCTTGGATTTGGAATTGGATTTTACCTTAGCTCAAATTTTGAACTAAGTTGACATACGATTCCAATTCTAGTAACTTTTTTTTTTTTTGATCGGCAACAACAAAAGGAAAGTCATTAAAAGAGAGAGAAGAAAATTACAAGAAACCAGTGGACAAGGAGTCCTCCAAAGAAAGAAAAAACAGAGAGAATAAATATCTCAAACTACACATTGCATACTGCCCTCCAAATGCTAGGAATCAAAAACAAAAAACAAAAAACAAAAAAAACAAAAAAAAAAAAGAAGGAAAGAAAGAAAGAAAAAGAAAAAGGAATCCCTTTAAAAGAGGGAGAAACCGAGCCCAAAAAGATAACAACAAATTAGGTTTTCCCAGAAACTATGTTTCAAGGGCTACAATATTTAACACAACCATAAAATTGGAGCAAAAGTTACGTAAGACTGACCTGTAAGTCAAATTCAATATCCAGCGGTAATGGGCCTTTGCTAAGAATATACCTCTGGAAATTAATTAAGAACCTGTCGAGTTTTCTCTTTGAAGAACCTCGATCAAAATAATGCCCACATGTTTCAAGAAGTGTAATAACCATCCTGATGCGAAAACAATCTTCAGGTGGATCCAACACATCTTGCTAGTGACATGAAAAGCCAAAAAAATGTACATTAGGACTATACAGAAATATCAAAAATGGACAGAACAGAGACAAAAACAAAGCTCATAATGAAACATTGAAAGAAGTTTGAATTCCGATAAATGCTACACTATTTCCCTGTTCCCTTCATAAAGTGAAATATCTCTTCATGCTTAAACAGCAACAATGGAGAATCATCTGATCATGAACACCACTGGAATGAATTTAATTGTAAATATGTCGCATGCATGATTTATTTAACAAAAGGTTTAGGGTTTGGGGCTTAAGGTTTAGGTAAGAGTAAGAGAGCCTCAGATCTTTGAAAGTATGTGCCCCTAGGAACCAAATAGTGTGTTAGTTTTTATGGTGGTTCTACTGGGAATTGAGGATAAATAGGAAGAGTGTGTTACCTTTGGATACCATAGTAAGAGGTAATTTTTAATATTTGAAGGCATCCAGTTAAGGACATGCTACTAAAGCAGAAATCTGAAGTATACTTGTGCATATGCTCTTCTGAAGTAAGACATTTCTTGGTGGATGTTTTGCTTGGTGCTATAATTTTGACAAGGAAGGTCATTCTTTGAGGTTATGATCACTTCATTACTCAAATCTTGGGAAATGCCTACAGTTATGCATGTTTCCTTTTCTTGTCTTGGATATATATGTTGGGAAACGGCAAGGCAGACTTCTTGGCTGAGAGGCAAGGCTACATCTATTGAGTGTCTTAACTTTAGTTTCTTACCTTCCTTGTGTGGGGGTCTGATTCTATTTTCTAGTGTTTTACTCCCATTAATGGATGCCCAATACACCTTTATACATGATTAAACATTTCTTTTTTTTTTTTTGTTTGGGGGGGGGGGGGGTGTTAAAGAAAGATAAAATTCTCAACCAAAAAACCCAAGAAAAAAATTGGAAAATGGAAAAAGAAGAAAAAAAAAAGTCACGTAACCATGTCAAAAACACGAGGCAGTCTGACCTCGAAAATGTTGCCAATACAATCTCAGATTATTTTTACTCATTTGAACATCATCTAGAAGATCTGGATCATGTACATTACCAGACAAATTTTCTAATTGAATAAAACAGTAACATTAAACTCATTAATCCTTCATCAAACATGTATACATTCTGATGCAATAAACAAGTTCTGGCTCTTTTCCTTTCAAACATGTGCTATTCGTATCCACATTTTCCTTATTTTCCGCCTTATTATTTTGATTATACGATCATAGCAATTATCTTGTTACTGCTAGCTATACGAGAACTCTACAACTCAAGATGTGCCAACCTGTCTGCTTCCTAGTTTGTTGGATGCATCAATATTGGTGGGTATGTGAGACTAAAGAAATTCAGTGACATTGCTTGGAGAGACCTGATGCCTAGTTACTATGTGTTGACTACACAAAATTGAGAATATGAAAGGCACGTAGTTATAACTATCAAATTTTTTCTAAAGGAGGAAACTAATAACTCCATACCTCTGCTGTCCCATGGCCAAAAACGAGAATCAAGTAGAGGGTATCAAAAATAACAGATGAATCCAATTGCTCATAGTTGTATAGCTCCCCTAAGAGCCGCATGTGGGCAAGGTGCCGTTGCTGCATCCCATAGTCATTCAACTCTAGCGCCAGCCTTATTTCCTCCAAGACCTGAGAGTAAGTAACAGTTACAGTCCTAGCACAAATTCGATTACAAGCAACAAAAAATTAATGCAGGTGCCCACACACAACACAGATGCACACAAAACTGGTCTTAGATGAGAAGCATGCGTCAAGGTTGAGGTACATAATCATTATACACAAAACTGACATACAAAAAAATAAATAAGAAAATAAGCAAAAATGTATTAAAAATAAACCAAAGATAGAATCACATAATAGGAAAAAAATGAAAAAAGAAAATGGAGCTACAATAGTCTAAAACTATAAATTCGTATTAAAAACCTGTCTTGACTCAACTATCAAACCACTAAGTAAACTCTCTGGCAATTCAGCACCACCTTACCTTTACCCTCCTTTGAGGTGAGTGTTTCTATTACTTCAGTTGTTTACTTTCTCTATTAAGAATGGTTGATCAGAAATATTTAAAAGGGAAAAGGTACGATGGTGATATAACATGAAAACCCATGTTGACTTTTTACCTAGATCACATGATCATCACACAACAATATTTTCATTAATTTGAGTCTAAAATATATTTAATATCTAAGTGTGTAAATACAATTTTCTATGTAATTTCGAAAAAGTGACTGAATCTTTACAAGTCAGAATTTGATTTGGTACATGGCCATTTTGATTCACAAATCAAATCCCAATTTGACAAATGGATATTCTAAAACAAAATTAATTATAAAGCTTCTTGAAATTATACCAAATTGAGATGTAAAATTATAAATTTTTTAGACATAGAAACATGTTGTTTACATGCAAACCATCTGATGCAACTTTGGACAGCCTTAACTAAAGATGACCACACAACCTAGAGAAGCATCATATTGTCACTACAAAGCAGGAGACATGGATAAAGAACATGTTTATCAGGGAAAAATACTAAATACTCTAAAATAACATTTCCATACTGAGAAGAACCAACCTCATCAACAACAGCAACTGCAAATTCATCATGATAGCGACTCAAGCCAGCAGTAAGTGAAGCAATCAAGTGAATCTGACCATACTTTCCCTTGTGAACCTTCATGAAGCATTTTAGAAGGTAGGGCTCGCATTCACTCCATGGTAGCTTACGAAGTTGTCTCAGCACATGCTCAATGGAAGACTTATCGAGGTCTGAGAAAAGTAGTTTTCTGATATACTACAAGGTCAAACACAAAAAGGCAGTCAGTGAACTGTGACATCCCACCATACAAGATACAAAATCATCGAACCATATCATGATTGATACCTGATGCAACGGTGGACGAACTTTAGAGACTCGAGCAGATCGTTCTGGAGGTTTGCACAGGTAGTAAGCATTTTCTACTAGTGTGCTGTGACGAGGATCCAAATTTTTTACATTTTTTAAACGCATCAATATCTCCAACATGTTAGCCATGCGTACAGTAGTTTCAGGGGACCGGTAAAGAAAACGGCCACATGTCTCAAGAAGATTGCAGGCAACATCAATATTATGATGAGTAAAATCATCTAAACAAGCCTGGTAAAAAGAGAAAAGCAGCCTTTTGTAAGTACGACGGCAACATTAAGTATGACAGCCTTACATTTAGGTTGTCTCAACCTAAAAGTAAATTTCTTTCTAAAATTAGTTTACAACACAAACTTCCTGTTTGTTTTCCAACTAAAACTCAGTCTGTCACAAGGTCAGCTTAAGTTAGGTAAACACATAATGATAACTGGAGCAATAAAATGGAAAGCCAAACTAAAAGGTCACCGCAATTACTGTTTTAACAGCAGGTATGTATATATTGCTTAGCTAACCCTTCCCGACCCCCACGTGCAAAAAAGAAAAAGAGAAAGAAAAAAGGAAAAACTTATGGCTAGATTACGCATCCAAATAATTGTGGACTTTACGGCTTCTAAAAATTGAGAGAGAGAGAGAGAGAGAGAGAGAGATTCAAAAGAACATAATCCCTGTGAAGTAAAATTACTAAAGAATCACTTTATAAACTGAACACTTCCCATCATACCTTCAAACAACTAAAAACGAGGCCAGTTGGAGCAATTTTGAACTTGCAGAGTTCCCCAATAAACCGAATATTCCTGATCTTTGTTTCAATGTTCATTTGATCCTAGAATAAAAACAATAGTTCACCATAAAAGTCATGGTTGGCACCATGAGAAATAAAACATAAGATCCAATTCAATAGCAGACACTTTTATCAGGAAAATCTATTGAACTACTGAATAGACCTTCTTATTTATCAAAAAGTTGAACTCTTCCTCCAACAACTGCAAGAGCATGGAAGATACATCCTTCATACAAGTTGACAGTGTGGCAACCATGCGTGAATAGTATGGCAGCAGTTCTAGAGATGTCCTGGGGACATTAAACAAAGCCTTCACAAGCTTTTTACGGTTTGATTTCGAATTTAAATAACAAAACTCCACCTGGAAAAATAACATTATTTGACAATAAGATCTACAATGAAGAGACACATAAACATGCATTTATTGGAATAGTAAAACACAAAATATTTTTTTAATAAATAATAAATAAATAAACTAAAACTTAAGCAAGCAAGGGCCATTACAGTCAACTGATCAATTAGATCACGGCTCACACAACCGGGAAGCCTCTGCAGTAGACCATCCAAATTTGTTCCTTCAAGACCTTTAATTTTCTCCTTCTCAATTTCTCCTTTTCGTTCAGCATCCTTGTCTTTTCCTTTCTCTTTGTCAGGATCTTTGGCCTTTTCTTTATCTTTTTCATCTTTATCTTTACCTTTCTCATTTTTCGCCTCCTGCAAAGTTCCAGAATCTGTAGAAACCTCTGCAGAATCTGGGATAGCCATCTGACCTTGGTCTGATTCAGGTGCCAAATCCTTCATATGAAAGATTTCCATGTAAGCAAATATTCCATGATAAAATAGAAGATATAATAAGAGCTTCAATTTTAGATTTTTTTAACACTAAACAGAATTAACAGCTGCAATGCAGAAGCAGAGCTAGCATATGGACAAATGCAAACAGATACTTCCAGACATAAAGGTTTAGGGTTCAGGGCAACATCTAATGCAGCTCAAGTAGAAATACAAGCTACGATACACACTTTGGAGCTGCACTTGGGTGAGATAAGAGACACATCATTGCCCAGGACTTGCAAGCGTAATGAAAAAACTGATATATGTATGGGATTGAAAAGAGATTTAAAATGGTTATGCATCTAGTAATGTCCTATTTTCTATAAAGCTGCTGTAGTAAAGCTTGAAAAATGATGATTATCAAATGACAAATTTTCATATTTTGAACAGAAGCAACAACTGAGAGGCAAAGCAAATTTAAGAAGAAAGTGGAGTATTGACAAACT
Source organism: Camellia granthamiana (assembly GCA_036172215.1). Lineage (NCBI taxonomy): Eukaryota > Viridiplantae > Streptophyta > Magnoliopsida > Ericales > Theaceae > Camellia > Camellia granthamiana. The sequence goes on along the minus strand of CM069903.1, from coordinate 163,081,244 downwards.
TCAAGAAGATCAAGACACCGAGAAATCCTGTAACAGATTGTTCAGCAATAGACGTCAAGACAAAGCATAAAAGAAAGTAGGACTAATAGTTTCTTACAGATGGTTGCTCTTGTGTCTTTGGAGATTGCTCATTCGCCTTGGGTTCTGCTTCTCCCAGTAAGACTGCAGGAACAAATGCTCTGGAAAGAACAAGAGCATGATGTATCTTAACGACCTTCAAGTTGGTGAACTTCACTTTACAAATAAACAAGTTTATATCGTTTAACATGCAATTACCATTGATATTAGTAATGCTACCAACACAAACCTGAGATCCGGTAAGCATTCATAAAAAGCTCTTGTATCTTCATCATCCCACATTGCTTCAAGAACAGAAGAATCTTTTCCAGCACCAGGAGATGATGTGTCCTCCCCGGTTGTGACCCTAGTTGTGTGACCGTCCTCTGGCATCGCTGGAGGATCCATGTCAAGAGCTTCAGCTAACCTATAACATGATTTTAAAAGAATTAGAGGAATCATAGAAAATGGAGTTACTGAGAAAGAATTACAAGGAAAATATGATGAACAAGAACCACCTAAAACCACATGAAGCCTAGTCCGCTGAAACCTTTCTAAAAAAAATTCTAAAAATTTCTAAAGGTGTTTCACCCACCTTTTCCCTTTCCCTTTTCAAATCTCTACCCAAATCCATGATCCAAACGCAGCCTAAATTGCAATAACTATCACTCTTATTTCCACAAAAAACAAAATCCAATAAAATATTGAGTATTGACATTTTAAACCAACTCATTCGCTTAGAACTCTCCATGGACATGGATAGATTTTAGTTAAACCCCTTGAATAATATGCATAATGATCTCAGAAATTCAAAGATGTAATATGTTTACCAGGGTCCTAAATCTCTACTCACAACATGAGCATTAGTATCACCTACGATTTGTGGACAGAAACATAATAGTGTTTACCATGGCACCCTATTAATGCACAAATCATGTTTCAGAATAGCCACAAATATAATACCAAACATCCAGAAATCCTAAATTACTAGTTACCCATATTTAGAAGTGTAGTTGTCAAATCGGAATTCGTATCGTGAATCGAAATGGCCTCGTAAAGAATCGCAAATTGAATCGAATCGTGAATCGTAAAATTCTGTCACTTTTTCTAACTTAGTTAAAAACATATATTTACACACTTAAATGTTGAATATATAATATGAAATATTTAGACTTAAATCAATGAAAATGTTATTTTGAATCATAATCACATAGTTTAATAGATAAGAAGTTAACAAAGGTGCCTGTGTAAGATCACCATCTTACCTTTTTTCTTTTTTTATATATCTCTTATCACCCATTCTTAATAAAGACAGTAACCAAATAGACAAACTATCAATTCCCAAAGTAACGATAATTAACAATGATATTGATATTTGGGCAATAAGCATATATACTTTTCTAAGTAAAAGTGAGCAAATAATAAGAAAGAATTATTTAGAATCTTTTATTTTAAAGCCTAAAACATTTTAAAAGGTATAAGTGATCTCACACATAATACTCAATTATATTCAATTTAATAGAATATCAATAGATAATTTATAGTGTAACTTTAATTTTAAATATCTTTAGAAGATATATTATGATTTTTTAAAGGGAAAAAAATAAGAAGAAAGGTTAAAAATATGTTGGGTCTGACTGAATCTAGTTGGATCTTATTAAAAAATCTATGATCACTAAAATAACAACAAATCAATTATATGTTGGTTATTTTGGTATTAAACACTATTAGAAGTTGTGTTATGTCATTTTCACCAAAAAGATGGAGGGAAAAAAAAAAAAAAGTCAAAAATACGTCAAACACAATAATTTCAAAAATTGCATGAATCCGAAAAAGTTAATCGAATCGTGAATCGATTGTAACTTGTGTGATTCAAGTCACTTCCAAAATAGATTCACCCATAGATTCGTATCGATTTTGCAAAAATCACGAATTGTAAGATTCTAATTACAAAGTTTAGAAGTAATTTCCATCTTCCAAATCCATTAAGGCCCAACAATCCTGGATCTCAAATTCCTCTTAGAATTACATGTGACTTTCATTTATGCCATTGAAAAAACTAAAATTAATTGATTTACTGAAATTTATGTAAAACTCTCCAATTCTCATTATTATTAGCACTAAAGAGACTTGAAAGAACCAAAAATCCACATGTAACAAAATATAATTAGTTATACCAAGATTAAAAAAGCTAACTGCAATTATTATGGTCGTCAAGAATTATTCTGGACAACAATGTATAAGAACATCATTGATAACAGATATCAACCATAAAATATTGAGAGCGCTAATTTAATGACGACCATCTCCATCTCAAACGTCAAACACCTCACAAGGTCATCAGGATTCAGAACAACTTCGAAGGCAACATCTTGAATATCCATGTGCACAGGGATATAAGTCTAGATGGTTAATTCCAACCTGTTTATAATTGGGCTATATGCAGGTCACTCAAGCCTTTAATTTCCATAATAGTTTTTCTCCTGTGAGCCCAGTAAATACTTTGCCAATTATATGATTTAGGGCAATTAACCTTGCACGAACATGTACCAGGTTCAGTAAGAGAGTAACCATGTGGAGAATTACGACTTGCCCATGCAGTCCTCCTAACAAAAGGAATTTCAAACCAGCACAGCATCGCATTCAGAATAGATATGACTTAAATTAACAGAATGAAAGATCAACTTACGCTGAGACACCACGATACAGATGGTCATAAGATTTTCGCAGCTTTTCATACGAAGAGGCATTTTCATCACTCAGCTCACCTTTTGCATTCAAAATCTTTGCATTCTCATGCTCCATTTGGCGAAGTGACTTCATTTCAGGGTGAGAACAAAAACAATTCGATCAGCTACCGTACCATTTAAAAGAAGACAATAATATGCATGTAAAGAGATCAAATTCTACATACCAAGTATGAAATCCTAAGGATAAAAAAAAGACATTGAATCATCAAAACTTATCAGCCCCTAACATATAAAACCAACTTTCAGTATGAGATCAACGTCTTACACTATGCTCTGAGTGAAGTAGCTCTGCCGCTGCATCATAATATGTATTCAATGCCTTCCTGAAAAATTTCTTCTGATCTGCTGTGATATTAAGGCCCTTAAAAAACTGCAATAATATGTCAGGACATAAAAAGTAGTGACAATAACCCAAAGTCAAATGGTGGTAGAATATCAATAAAAGATAGCCACAGAGTTTTGGATTTGAATAAAGTGTTGCATGCTTTTCACAAGCCTTTAGTTCCATAGTAGTTTTGCAGTTGTAAAAATTAAAAAAATAAAACCTTCAAAATCACAAATATTTTTGCACAGCGCAGAAATATCAGCTTTAAGAGAAGGGGATAAGATGCCCTAAATTGGGAAGAACAAATAAAGTAGTAATAGAAATCTGAGGGTAGTATAAAATAATAGAAAAAATTTAAATTAACCATGAATTATGAAAAATAATTAATGAGTATTTTAAAGAATCTTGGGCACCTTCTAGGATTGAATATGGAGCCAAGCCACTAATCATACTTTATTAATTTAGAGAAGCACAAACACTGCCATCGGTCAAGTTGCTTGTGCACCCTATCACTTTGGTTCTAGTGAAAGTGATAAAAGTATAGCTGTGCTCCAGTTTTTCTAAGTATATAACCATTAAACTTACTCAACAACTGAGAAAGTAGGAGGCACATAGAAAATAAGAGGAAAAAAATTCACCTCTTCAAGAATTTCTTGTCCAGACTGTGGAAGACCTAGGAAAGCTCTCCCTTGTCGTACAAAACTAGCAAGAAGAGACAGATTCGTCTGAGTTGCATCTCGGTCCTTTAGATGCTCTATGCTAGTAAGATCCTTAATGATATTAATAAAAATACCACTGTCTTCTATAACTCCAACAAAGTAAAGTTCCAAAATAAGCTTTAAAGTGCTGCGCTTCTTCATGGCTCTTAAATTCTTGTCTGCCTCCAAGTCATCTCCAGACTTCCCAGGAAAAAAGACTTTCAAGAGGCCCTGAACCAAACTTGGTGAGAAGTCTTTGTATCTTTGATGAAGCAAAGAGCAGATCTACCATGGATAACAAAAAGGGGAAAAAAGAATCCAGGTTAGATACAGCACAAAGGATATAGAGAAATATGTTTTCTCCTACAATCATAAAGAGATATACATGTACGCTGTGTTTGGTTGGGGGATTTGGGAAGGGATTTGGAAATGAAAATGGAAAATGTAAGTGAAGTATAAATAAAATAAATCTACATTTCACCTAGTTTCACACACTTTTTCCTTTTCCCTTTTCAAATTCTTTCTCAAATCCCTCAACTAAGCACAACGGTAGTACACCTTAAACAAACATGTAACCTTGTAAAAATATTGTGTTGGGACTACAAAATTTTTATCATGCCATGCCAGCAGTAAACATTCAAGTGTTACTACTTTTCAATCAATCATATCTATTATTGTCCCCACCCTCTTCTTTTTTCTTTCATTCTCTCCTATCTTCCAACATGCAAAAATAATGAAATTAGGGCTTGGTAATGGTAATGGACTTTCTTATACTGTTGGCGTTGGGACATCAGAAGGACCTTCGCATTGAAGTTATAACTTACAGTGAAATATGTATGGCATTCGCTTACAACATTTGACAAGTATGAGGAGCCTACTTTCCTAGAGACATGAAAGCCCACAAGAGAGAGGGAATTTTTGGTTTAGATCACATGCTCTTTCTAGAAGGCTATATTCCCTCCATCCTATATTTTTAATCCTTTTTTATTTTAAGATCTCCCAAAAAACGGCCCACTTATCTTTTTAAAAAAAGGCATATGATCTTCCAACTTTCCAATTTATCTTTCCTAGATGAGTGTACATGCATTAATAGTGTGCCACATGGACGGAAATTAATATTGTATTAGTGCAAATGTGAAATGCATTAAACAGCTAACCCCTTAAAAAGTACCTCAGCCAGAATAAAGTTTCAGGACTCATTTCCAGAGGAAATTCAATACAATATCTTACCAAAAAAAAAAAAAAGGTTGTAGCACAGTGGTTAAGTGCTGCCATGGAACCTTAAGGGGAGGGGTTGGTTAAGGTTTGATTGTTACTAATGACAATATTTAATAGGGAAAACGAAAAAAACAAGTTTAACAATAAAGTTTTAACAAAGACAGTTTTTCTTAAGTTGCAAAAAATAAACAAGATAACTATAAAAAGAATTCATACAACGTAGTGTCCAAAGTATATCATATCAATTCATTACCTGAACTGCAGCTTGTATGTCTGAAGATCTAAGCTTGGCATCACAAATAGCTGTCACTGCTTCGCTAACAAATTTGCTTAAGTTGACACCCCGCAACTCATCCATCAAACTTTCCCGCTGCTCTTCATTAATCTGCTTAAGTTTCTTAATAACTGCAGTGTTGCGCTTAATGCTGGAATCTAATGTCCTGAAAAAACCCAAGTCTGGAACCAAGAGTACACAACATCAATACGTGTGAAAAAGCCTATGTCCTAAATATATATAGCTTGTACTGAACTATGAGGCAAACACATATTTTAGATGGGCAATATATTTTGTTATAGAGAGAGAGAGAGAGAGAGAGAGAGAGTGAGAGGATAGGAATTAACTTATCCAAACTTATAATATAAACGGAAAATTACAAGTGTCTGTTTATGACAAGCAGAACTTCCAGAAAATAAATTATGCTAGTGGGAAATTGTACAATCCAAAAATATGCATGAAAGTTGCCACACACCTTGACATAAAATAGACCCCCCCCCCCCCCCCCCCCCCCCACCCCCCCCAACCCAAAAAAAAAAAAATTGAATAATTAAATTAAATATTCATTTTTCTAATACCAGCTTACCCATATTTTCCCGTCTTACCAGATCTTGACTAAAAATAAGAGGAAATGACTACTGCCATACATAGAAGAAGGAAGCAGTGGGTAAGGGTCAAGTGTAGGACTTCAACTTTGTGGTATGATATGTTGGGTGAAGTAAAAATTAAAACATTACTTCTTGGCATGGCAAAAAGCAAAAACTCTAGATTCTATTGATTGTTCAGTATGAAAAAGTTGAGAAATTGAGGTTGCAGCTGGACAAGGGAGGAGAACATAAAGGGGACAATGAAACTTAAATCAGATTACAGATGTTTCAATCAATGCAAACTATTTCAAATTTGTGTGAGTATGGGACATGAATTAACAGTTTGCATCAGTTCAAAAAAAAAGGATTAGTAATTTGCATTGGTGTTTAAATATGCAAAAGAACTAGCGATCCAAACATAGAAAAACCAGGAAGACTTTTTTTCCATTTCAGATACAACATGAAATGAAGCAGCATCTTCAAGTACATGTAGAACATCAGCAGTAAAAAAAATCTCTTTGAAGAGGCAAACCAAAAAACAGAAAGTAAGAAGGAGAATCAGAAATTAGTAAAATTGACATCTGGTCCACAACATCTAAAGCACTTGCTATATTTTCTCCATCTCACCCTAATTCAGTGTGCAACATCATTTCCAGTATGTTTAATCAATCAATATATCAAAAGGGATCACTTGACATCTCTTGTCCATCAATCATCATTATTCTGTGTCTTCTTATATCTAATGTACTAAAATAACATTCCACTGACTGTGCCTTACTTTTTTTCCTTGCTCTTTGGGTCATAAAAGAGATCTGAATCTCATAAAGTAACACCCAATTTTTTAACAAAAAAAATAATATCGGGCTTGTTTGGTTTGAGTTTCGGAGATGAATTTTAGAAAAAAAATTTCCAAAAATTGTTTGGTTTGAGTTTTTCTCAAAAAAATTTCCAAAATCACTTTCTCTCTCCTACACATCAATCAATCACTTTTTCTCTTTCCTCTCTCCTTCTCAATCACTTTTTCTCTCACACACATCTACTCAATTCTTCTAAAATATCAAATCATCCCAAACTCCCACAAAAAATTTCTCTCTCAAAATATACAACCAAACAAACCAAAAAAATTTCTGAAACAACTCTCCCAAATTTTTTTCAAAAACAACTCTCCCAAAAACAAACCAAACAAGCCCATCATCTCTTTGTAATCAGAGAATGTAACTTCTGCAGCAGCCAATGCAAACACAAAGTAATTACCACCAACATCTAACACAAGCCTATTTCTTGAAATATAAACAGGTTATCAGGGCAGCTCGAGAAATAAAGTAGTTCAGATAATTAGGCTTCCTCATCTCTTTACAATTTCCATCTTTGTGAACAGCATTAAAGGTACAATTCTAGATAACGTATCAAACATTCCGGCACATCGAATTGCTAATGCTTCCAGATACCCTCCAATAAAGGATGAATAAACCATCAAAATCATTATTAGTTTCATTTATTTTTCCACGAATTAAAAATCACTGTAATTAGTCAGCAAATCAGGGTCATATGAAAATAATTAAAAATTAGGAATCATTGAGGAGCTTTTAAGGAAAAAAACACAAATTATGATATTAGAAATATGGATTAACATTCAATATTTAAATCCAGGTAAAGAAATTTGCAACAACTACTAACCAGGCCTTTCAGGGTTCAAGTTATTCTGACGAAGAGCCAGTTTTGCCTCCATTGACTTTTTGAATTCCTCATGACGTGCAACAGCTTCCTGGAACCAAAATCAAAAGATTTTAAACAAATTAAATGTCAGACCTTGAAAGTGGGACCTCTCAAGATTAGAGCATAAAATACATAAAGCTCTTCTCTTTTCATTTCTACAAAAATAAAATAAAAAGTGCAAACATGATATACTAAAGATTAATATCAATTTTTAATCGAATATATGATCTCAAATAAAGCAGAATAACAGAAAACTCTATCCATAATAGCCTACTACCAAACCCAAACAACATTTCCAACCAACTCAGAGCAACACTTTGGCAAGCAATTTGACTTTGAAAATCCTTTATAAGTGATCTTTGGGAATAGAGAACCATATAGATTGAAATAAGCAGTGAACCACACTAGTTTTTTAGAAGTATTCAACTCATTACTCAAGCTATCCGAGTCAAATACACCAAGCTTACCTCATCATCTTGTTTGCCATGATGTTCACCTCTGACCCGACATTCATCCTCAGGGTGATCCATTTTCCTAGTTGTAATAGGCAAAGAGTTACCTGTTAACAAGGAAAATGAATTGAAAGATTGATAAGCAAATCCAATCCATAAAACAAAGGCAAAGAACCAAGCCTACAATTTTTAACTCCTTGACATTAGATCCTCAAACCATTAGACTCAGTAATGAAAACCCACCCAAAGTTACAAAAATACCTACAAATTTGGAAAGGTAAACAGTCACAATAAGTATAAATTGTGCAAGAAAAGCAACCAAATTTTAAGGAATATATTAACTTACAAACCCTAAAACTAAAAGCACTAACTTATTCAACATTCGGTACATTGCCAGCCAGTTGATTCCCCTCTCCCACCTGGTCACCAATGAGTATTTCATATATGATCTGTAAGCATTATATGCTTTTTTGATTCACAATGCCTACAGGTCATTCTTTGGTGATCATCAAGGAAGCACACAATTCATATGGTAACTCTTGGAGATTTGCTTTTCCAAATAGACAAATCTATAGCTTTTACCATGCTTTGTGAGCATGCATCAAAAGTTTTACAATTTTGTCTGTCAGTGTCTTTTTTATTTTGGATTAAAACAATTTCATGTAAAAATTCTTATAAATATCTTGGTGTTCATTTCTCAAGATCTATGATGAAAATCATCTTAATGTTTTAAAATATAAACAATTGAACAAACTGGATAAGAAATCAACAACCATCAGATCAACCAGAACTGAATAATGAATTCATAGTTATAAAAATAGAATAGAATAAAAAACAATCAATTTATTTATTTATTTGTTTCGTCTTGGAACTCAAAGTATACAAAGGAAACAAAATTGGAAACAACAACCCCCTATATATTTATGGGCTATGTTACATGGACTCTTCTAAATGTATATGAAGTACTCATGTTGAACACTTGGCACTAAGTGAGGGTATGAAATATGTGTCCAACATGTGTGATTGGAAATTAGTGATCTGAATTTAACATATAAAAATGCATAAAACTCCATATTATGCTATATGACGCCTTGTAACTAACATTTTTCTCTAGCAAAAAGAAAAAAAAAGAAGAAGAATATTAAGAAATATGAATATTCTGTTGTCCTTCCTTCGACATGACAATTAGATTTATGACACTTACACACGTACCCACACCCCAACCTGAACACCCTCAGAGTTGTGAAGTATATTTCTGCAGAAAACACACTCTAGCAATGGGAACAAAAATAAAACAACGAAAAACTAAAAGCCTTTGAATGCCTTAAGAGAAGAAATTTCGTAATTTCTGTATGTCAAAATGATTGTGTATCTGCCATTTTATAGATCAAATGGTGCTGACTGTAAAAAGAAAGAAATAATTGTCTTCAACGATCAAAAAATAATTGTCATTTGGCAGTTATATAACAGACACTTCTGGTCAATCTGTTAATACCGTACCGGCTATGGTGCCCTTTTTACTATTCATATGGTATGTATCGGTACTGGTATATTTTCGGATACTGTTTCGGATTTATCATTCTATATATTATATTAATCAAAAGTATCATATATATTTATAAAATTTAATATATAGACTATCATTTTAGTTATATCAAATATTTCAATAAAAAAACTTTTTTTTTAAATGAATACAGGCAATCAATCAAACACCAACGCAAGCTTTCAGAGCTTGTGTCCACTACAATAGATGAATATTTATTTAATCCTTATCCATTAATAAAACAATTCTTAACCAATTTATTTACCCAGTTATATCTGATAACAATCCCATGAGAATCAGTTTCTATTCCTTACCTCATGTAATGATAATAGATTCATCTTCTGGACGTTTCATTTCAATAAAATTCTTGACCTCTCATGTTCCAGTGGAATTCTTGCCATTTCAACAGATATTCATGCTGGAGGAGCTCGCCAACAGCCTCTTCATCGACTGCCCGTCACTCACAGGACATCGGTCTAGAATCGAGAAGCTAAACTGATTTCTCCGGTGATGCTCCAGTATTAGGCGCATTGTGCGAATTTTCAGTCAGACAGACTGGTACAAACCGAAACAACCAATATGATTGAAAAATCACCAGAATGGCCCGAAATGGCCAGAACAGTTCAGAATGGACCGGCAAATTAACCGATATGAAACTCTCACTTCAAAGTACCGCTTTTGTGCTAGAATGGTATGTCCTGGGTGGTATGGCCCGGTACGGAACAGGATTAACAATTATGCTTCTAGTATAAATTATAGCCATCCAATCACCGGCCTTAGTATTTGACAGTGTAGCTAGCACCATTTGATGATCCGATCAAGCCATTTAACACACCTTTATTATCAGGTATGATTTCCATTGTAGGATTGTATTTAGATAATTATTAACTCTCTGATAAATGATAATCATGGCTGATAAAAGTTAAATGGTCTTGATCACAAAACACAAGCGCACGTGACACATCTCCAATCCCAAAGTGAGCCTCTAAAGCACCACAGTGTAGTATTGTCCATATCACCACCCGCATGAGTGCACAAACAGTACAAAACACTGTCCAAGTATGCACCCTTATGCACTCAAGCAAAGTGTCAGACACATGTTTTTTAAAATCCTGTGGGTTGGCGGGCATTTGTAAGATCTTTCTATTTCTTCTCACTTCCCTAAGTGGAACATTTTAAATAAGGCAATTAAAGCTTCTTTTTTTTTAACAAATCAAACTCTTTTGAAATCCCAAACCATACTATATAACCAAACCAAACCAAACCAAACTAAGTCTTGGGTCCAAATCCAATCAAGTGAGGTCGGCTACATGAATCATTTTTCTGAATTCTATTCTATTAAGGGCTAAAACATACTATATATAACGAAAATCACATCCCAAGCTTTCCTCAATCCTCGGGCCGTGCATCCACTCCAACAAACAAAAAAACTATTTTAATTGACCCTTGCATCACCCAAACAATACCAAAGGCTAAAACAACAAACTCCAGATTTTTGCAACAACTATACAATGCAATAAAAGATGATTCATCGCCTCCACTGCTTGCTTGCACATGAAACACCAATCTAATAAGGCTTTGTCTCTCACTCTTAAATTGTCAAAGGTAAAAATGCCTCCCTAACAATTAAAAATAAAATAAAATAGAAGAACTAGTTCAGGAGTGGCTTTTCAAGCACCACACCAATTTCCATGAGAAGGCACACATTCTCCACCCCCAAAGAATCCTCCTACAATAAAAGGCCACCGAAAAACTACCATGAGGAGCTCCATTCCAAACCGAGGAGTCCTCTACAACCCGACCACAACCTCGAAACTTGAAAACAAGAACTTTGAAAAATGGGGCGGATAGCAAGCGGTTTGACTTATTGAGCTGGAAGGGATGCACAGGATGGACCTTTAGCCAATAAAAAAGAATTTTCTATTTTTGGAATAGAATTTTAACTACCTGTCTAAAAAGTAAAACATGAAAGCATGCTTAACAACATACTCAACATCCCAATCCTGTAGAGCTCTCCTAAACACCAGGGCCCAAACCCCACCACACTAGACCCCGTACCAATACTCCTATACTAGCACTCTCTATTCACAGCCACTTCCAAGGGATCTAGAAAGACATCCCTCAAAGACCAATGCCTACACAAGATATCATCCCAAAACTTTGTCCGTTGGCCATCTCCCACCTTACGAATATGATTATTTAAGTTGCATTTGGAGATTTGAGAAAAGGAATAAGGTGGCGTCACAAAAGATGCATCCACTATAATACTTGTGCAATTAGAATCCTCGGTAGGATAGATTTCCAAATAAGCCTTTTTATCTTGTTATTTCAAAAAACTCAGTTTATGGTAGAGTTTGTCGTCATATAACTCTAGCAACAACTTACAACAATTAAATACAAATTCATTGATTTAAAACCCGCTAATTCAAAATTTGAGTATAATCCAACTGTACAAAAACTTAATTGATTGTAAACACCAAATTAAATGCAAATCCGTCGATTTTGAATCCACTAATCCAAAAGCATCCTTTACATTTTTTATCAAATTTGAGTATAATCCAATGCACAAAAACTTCGTTTACCAAAACAAAACATATTCCAAAATTAATTTTATTTTTTACCCACAAAACAATCGAACTGCATTAAGCAGAGTAAACACACACTCATGGCACAAAAATCTATTTTACCCACAGTGGGCTGCCAAAGGAGCTGCCATTGCCAAATTTTGGCAAGAGTTGGCAAAAACAGGTCTCCAGTGGCATGCTATATTGGCTGCCAAATTATGCAATGCCAAATCTGCCAGAACATCATCCCCAACTGCTTTCCTTCCTTCCCTCCCTCCCTCCCTCCCTTCCTCATCCTTTCCCAGCAAAAACTCCCCCAAACAGAAAACAATATTTTTTAACAATTCACCAAAAAAAAAAAAAAGACTAAACCAACAATAATCAAGCAATTTCAAACATATTTCAACCTATATCAAACAAATTTCAAGCTATCTCAACTAACCTCAAGCAATTGGAATCAAAATTTTAAGCAATTCTCCATTATCAGAAAGACGATTTCAGAAGAAAAAAAAAATACCTAGACTTGAAGATGCGTGATGGATTTCAGAGGATTTCAGTAATCTCAAACTTCGTCTTGTTCATCTGCTTGCTTCGTCTTAGGGTTTGCGTGTGGTTTAGGGTTTTCGGCTTCATCTGCTTCGTAGAGATCCAAAGGGTTTAGGGTTTAAAGAGAGAGAAAACAGAGGGAAGAGAGAGGCAGCGAGAGATAGAGGGAGGCAGGGATGATAAAGATGTAAAGAGAGAGCAAGGATGGAAGATTACAGAGAGAGGTCGGAAAAGATGGACTGTTTTAATTTGTTAATTGGTTAAAAATATTCTTTAGGCGCCCCGTTCCGTAACATTTATGCTTTCAGTTTTCATTTTATATTTATAAAAATTTTAAAAATTTAAATAAAAATTTATTTAGTAAATTTTTAATTTATAAATTAGTAGTCTCACTTTATAAATTTAGTCAAAAAAATATAAACTCAAAAAATATATTTTCGTTTTGAATTTTGAGTTTTTTTTTTTACCACCTAACACTAGTCACCACCTGCCATCATTTTTCACCACCGTCTTCCGCCACCACCACCCACCCCCCCATCACCACCTGCCGCCACCACTTGCTACCACCACCCACCACCCACCTGCTACCCACTCGCCACCACCGCCCACCCCCCGCCGCCGCCACCACCACCACCACCACCACCCACCTGCTACCTACTACCAGCCACCGCCACCACCAGCCACCGCCGCCACCACTACCACCCACCCACCTGCTACCCATTCGCCACCACCCACTACCATCCACCCGCCACCTGCCACCACCACCACCCACCTGCCACCCACCTGCGCACCACCCACTACTTGCTACTACCATCCATCCGCCCGCTACCACCCACTACCTGCCACTACCATCCATCCGCTCATCACCACACACCACTCACCACCTACCATCACCACCACCACCACCCGCCACCTACCTGCACACCACCCACTTGCCACCACCCGCTGCCACCAGCCACTACCACCTACCACCCACCCGCCACCACCACCACCGCCCACAACCCGCCATCGCCACCCACAGCCCACCACCGCCACCCACAACCCACCACCACCACCCACCCGCCACCACCATCACCACCACCACCACCCGCCGTCGTCACCCACCCACCCACCCACCCACCCACCACCACCACTACCACCACCTGCCTGCCACCACCATCCACCCATCCGTCACCGCTTTCCATCACCGTCTTTCGCCGTCACCACCCGCCACTTGCCACCACTTTCCACCACAATTTTCCGCCACCACCACCCACCCACCCGTCACTTGCTACCACTTTCCACCACCGTCTTTTGCCACCATCACCCACCACCTTCTTCCGCCACCACTACCCGCCATCATTTTTTACCATCGTCTTCCGCCGCCACCACTCGTCACCACCCACCACCCGCCACCACTTGCAATTTCTCACTCTTTTTTATATTTTTAAATTTTTTTAAACATTTTGTCTAAACAAAACGCGTTTATAGTTTATATTTTTTAAAAAATAAACAAAAACCAGTTTATAAAATTTTTGTAAATATAAACTGAAAACGTAAACGTTATCAAACAGGCAGTGTTTGTATAATATATAATATTAATTTAGATTAGATTTTTTTATATATATAATACAAACTAATTTTACATGCTAATATTTTTTATATATAATTATTAATTTATAATAAATTTTACATTTTAAATTTTTTTTATACTTATTTTTATTTTTATATTTCATTAGAGATTTAAAAAAATGTATGTATTAACTATAATGGAAGAAGCATAGTGGTTTTGAGAGTGGATTATAAATTTTAAAATTTAATCTACGGTTAGCAAATAGATCAGTACGTATCGGGCGGTATTTTGTACAACTCTAAAGAGGATAAGGATCTAAGATGGAGAAAGAATTTATATTAGGATATAGAGTTTGAGGATTGTGGTTCTCTTCATACCACATTTCTACGTATCTTATCATATTTTTTATTTTATGGGTCTCATCTTGAGCCTACAATAATTTAAATCGTTTATTTTGTAAATTTTATAATAGTAAACGTTTGTGCAAAAGTTAATTTTATCATATATCGATAAATAGATTAATAAATCACATTTTATTTTATAGGCGTTTAAGTTTAAACTCATAATTATTGTCTATTTTTAAAAAATAAAATGTCATTTGTTCACGTATCTAGTTATATTCGATTAAGCTAATTTTTTGCACAAACGATTTTTATTATGAAATTAATGATTTGGATTATCGTTGTGGGTTGGAAATATGACCCATAAAATAGAATAGGGCAAATTACCAACAAGTTCTCTTTGAAAGAGGTGTGGCCTATTTAGTCCCACAATCTTTTGTTTATACCCAAAAGTCTTGTAGCATTTTTCTTCTTCTCTGCCTTCGTTCTTCTTTGTCTCTTTCTTTTCTTGATTTTTGACAATTAGCGATCGACGACCACATCTTACTTTTTCTTTTTCTTTTTCTTTTTCTTTTTTTGATATATAGTCACCGACGACCACCATCGATTGAGGTTCACCAACAACCACCGACCACCGACTTCTTGTTTCACTCTCACTGACGGTGAAAAAAGATGAGTTTTGGGCAAAGAAGATGAGTAGATCTACTTAAATTTGATATAGATTTATATCAAATCTGAGTAGATTTACATAAGATCCGGCTAAATCTAAATAAAAAATAGTTGCTGGAGCACAATCCTCTCTCCGTATCTGTCTTTCTCTTTTGATCTCTCAATTTTTTTACCTTTTCTCTGCTACACACTTCTCTTTTCTTGTTTTAATGGGAAAAAAATTCAAATTATGATCAAGTTGTTTTTGAATTTTAGTTACAGGTGGTGAACTATAAAATTTTACAGTTTCAAATTTTTTTTATGCTGAAATAAATCATACTTTAAAACTATAAAATTTTATAGTTTCATAACATATTTTTCAGTTTAATTAATGAAAATAAATGCTTAATAGATTTTTTTCTTTGAAATTGTAAAATTTTACAGTTTGAAAGCTTGATTTTCAATTTGATTAATATTGAAGATTATTTGCTTAAACCCTACAAAAATTTAAAAATAACATGCGTTTTTTTCCCCCATTGTTGCTATTTGTTGTTGTTACGTTTTTTTTTTCTTTCAGTTAATCAATATTTAGCATATTTTGCTATATTTTTTTTGCTCTAATTTTTCTATTTATTCTTTTTTGGACAATATTCTGAACATTCCGGTGAGTCTTCGACAATGTTCTTAACGTCTAGTGAACGTTTTGGGCATTCCGTCGAATTCCAGTGATGTTCAAAACACTCCGGTGATACTCTAGTAACTTTCAATGATGTTGAACATTTTGACGAGTCTACGGTGACTATCTGATGGAAGTCCGACGATGATGAAATGTAACAATGTTTGTAATTTTTTTAAAAAAAAATAGAATTAAAAATATGTAAAATTAATTGGTACAAATATTTTGTTTTAAGACTAAATGGGTTTTAAATTTTATATAGGAGACTTATCAATAAATTTCCCAATAGAGTATGGTAAAATTTAGAGTATAGTAATATGGAGATGGGCCATTCTCAATAGAGAGAGAACACATAGATAAAGACATGTAGCGAAAAACATGAAAGGGTTTGGATCAGATGGAAGCGTCTAGAAGCATCCAATGACTACAAACATGTGGCTATCTTCCAATAGCTATGGATACATTTCAATAACTATAAATAGAGATCCATTTACTTACACTCTCTCAATATATTTTTTCTTTTCCACTCTTAACAATGATAAGGGAGGTTGGTAGGTTTTAATATTTGTTTTTCTATTTTTTTTTTTTTTAGTTTGTTAATAGTATGTGAATAATGGCTAAATAAGAAGGATTTATTTATTTATTTTTCAATATTTTATATATATGTTTTATTTATTTTTGGTTCATCTATAGTAAAGGAAGTTAGTTAATATTGTGCTAAAATGATATGCTACCATTGTGACAATATTGCTATAATTTCTCATCTTACTTATAATAATATGTCAAATTATAACTTTAATAATACTACTTTGACAATAACCATTGTGAATGCTCTGAATCAAAATTCATAAACCTGTGAATCAAAAGTAAGCAATAAATTAACGTTTGTCGCTAATTCTACTCTAATTACAAAATTTTATTCAAAACCTAATAGAGAGACTAGAAATACATACGAAACAGAGACAACATTAGATTTTCAACACGAAATGCAAATATAAACAAGCTAGAGAGAGACCTTGAGAGTTGAGAGAGCAAGGGTTACAAAACAGAGACAAGCAATTAAACACTGTATTTCACAAATCAAACAGAAAGAACTATGCATTTCTTCATTTTGTACGGCCAAATTGTGGTCCCGTTGATGTTCTAAGTCAAGTAGATTGTCCGATTCGAATAACTGCTAAAAAATGAAATAATAGTGATTATGTGGTGCTACTTGTAAATAAAAAATGGCTTTTGTTAACGTATGCTCTTAGGGCACATGTTAAAAAAACATTAAATGAATAGATATATATGAACTTGTATAGAAAATAACATAACTTTAAGTTATCTTATTAAATTTTTTATATTTATAATAAGACTAAAACACCCCTTTTGCTTTGCACCCTTCTCCCCCCTTATTTTTGTATGCCTCTTCTCTCTTTTTTAAATTTGATGTTTTATGCTATTTTAGTTTGGTGAAAAAAAAAAAATCAAATACTATTATTTTCATATGGTTTTTTAACATAAAATAATATTTAAAAATTCACACATATATTAATATTTATTTTTTTTCAAATAATTTTTTAACAATAAATTCAAAATACAAATTTTAAAAATTAAATCAAACAAAAATATTTTGCAAGTAATTTTTTTCAACATTACCTTCATATATTTTGGTGGGGTTCTCACCTTATTGAAAACCGTTAAAAAAAAAAAGAAAAAAAAGATAGTTTTTATTTTTTTATCACACTATGTACTAGTGGTTAAAAAATTATCTTAAAAAACAAGGGTATTTATTTCCATATGGGAAAAAAATTAACTATTAAAAATCATCATAATAGTAGTTCTACTTACACCCCAATTTGATCTCCTTACATCAATTCTCTCATTACAATCAATTAAAATTCTACTTTTTCTCTTCACACTTTCCAATATATCAATTTTACCCCCTCTTCAAACCCACCTTTTTTCCTTACACCCATTCCATCTCCTCTCTCTATGCTCCATTTTTCTTTTCTCCTTTCTGCCATTGCGCTGTCGGTTGCCACTGTCACCACCTCTGGCAGCCAAACCATGACCCACTACCTCCCCCTCTACCTCTAACCACCACTCTACAACATCTGACCATCGCCACCATTGCTCCGTAGTTACCTCGAGTGAATTTCCAATTTCTGTAGGGTTACACCAAGGATCAACCTTCAGTCCTTATCTTTTTGCTTTAGTTATACATGAATTGACGCACAATATTCAGGATGATATGTCATGGTATATACTTTTTGCAGATGATATTGTGTTAGTAGATGGGACTAGAGAATGAGAGAAAAGCACTTGAATCCAAAGGATTTAAGATAAGTAGAACTAAGACAGAGTATATGGAGTGTAATTTTAGCAACAGTCACAACGGAAGCAAAGGAAAAGTGAAAATTGAGAACAAAGAACTACTTAAAAATGAACATTTTCGTTATTTATGATTAATTATCACAACGACTGGGGAGATTGAAGCGGATGTTGTCCATCGAATTAAGGCAGGATGACTTAAGTGGAAGAGTGTGTCTGGAGTATTGTGCGATAAAAGAGTACCCATTAGACTAAAATGGAAGTTCTATAGAACGGTAATTAGACCAGCGATGTTGTATGAGACGAAATGTTGGGCAACCAAGAAACAACATACCGAAAAGATGAGTGTTGCTGAGATGAGGATGCTAATAAGGTGGATGTGTGGCAAGAATAGAAAAGACAGAGTTAGGAATGAGTGTATTCGAGAATGGGTAAGAGTAGTATTGATAGAAGATAAGTTGAGAGAAGATAGATTGAGATAGTTTAGTCATATACAACGGAGACCAATAGAGGCAGTAATGAAAAGATACGATACAGTGACGGTAAATGGTAGTGTTAAAGGAAGGGGTAAACCTAGATTGATGTGGACTATTGTAGTAAATAGAGATATGAATCTCTTTAATTTGACTAACAAAATGGCCTTGGATAGAGTCAAGTGGAGAAAAAAGATTCATGCAGCCAACCCCATTTGATAGAACTTAAGGCTTGGTTTGGTTTGGTAATAATAATAATGTTATACAAATATAATTTTTATGCAGAATGATATGATTTTTATGATCGTTTTATCTTAAAATTAAAAACTATATATTATTGTGACTAATAATTTTAGAATATTACTTGTTACCCAGAAAGCAACCCAAGAGGGGGGTGAATTGAGTTTCTAAATGAATTGCTAAATTAAAAAATAAAAAAATAAAAAAAATTAACCCAAATAATAAATACATAACAATATGAAACAATAAAAATAAGTAATAAATTAAAATTTAATCTAAGTGAGAAATAAATATGAGGCAATATAAATGAGACTAATAAAAATAAATTAAACGAAGGAAAGGGAAGAGAGAGCAAACACAAAATTTATAGTGGTTCAGCTAAAACCAAGCCTACGTCCACTTCTCAAGATCCTCTTTGAGATTTCTTCACTATTTATCAAATAGAAATTACACTCCTAACATTACAGGCAATTGACCAACCTCGATCACTCCAACCAACTAGTTGTAAATTCGGTGCTAGTCATACCTAATCCAAGTGATTTTATCACTCACAAAAATATAACTCTTTTACAAGAAAAATAATATAACTCTCTTTTACAAGAAAAATGGTAAGGGATTGAAAACCCTTTTACAATAAAAGCTCAAATTCTCAATATACTTTCTCTCAAAAGAAATAATAACTCAATAAAATGCACAAAACTCTTGAATATCACTCAGAATTTTCACCACTTCTATATCTTTTCTTTTTCCCCACAAAGCTTCTTTTATAGCCATAGAAAAAACCAGTTGTTGCAAAGGGATTCTAGGTAGGCTCCTCTTTCCTTCTATTTTTCTTCCATTTGAATTTATTAGCCTTTTGGACTTGCATCATTCTTGCCAATGAACACTTTAAATTAATCAAAGGAAGGAAATAAATAGGAAAGGACATTTCTTCTCCCCCTTTAACATCATCAAAATAAATGATTAATGTGGGTGAGGAGTAAGAAAAAAAAATATTTTGAATAATGTGAAAATATAATTTTTGAAACAACTCCCTATCAGATCATGAATATTTTAAACATATATATTTCGAAAAAAAACTCCCCCTCAAATCATGGATATATTCAAAATATAAAGTTAAAAAAAAAAATACAATAAAAATGTTGGAATCTATTTTTACATTAAAATCATCACTACTCCATATCTAACTTAATAATCCAAGATTTATAAATATGACTTAGAATCTAGAATTTAAGAAATCGGATTAGACATTCCAAGTTCTTTTATAATAAAAAAAATTGGTTTAGGGGCTTTGTGAAAATGTCTGTCAATTACTTGTCAGTATTTATAAATTCAAGTTCAATATCCCCTTTTGGGTGCGTTTGATTCAAGGGATTAGGGGGGGACTAAATACTATTTGGATTGTAATCCATTAGAAGCCCTTTATCCGATGTTTGTTTTTTTTTAGTCCGCTGAACTCCTTATGGGATTAGGTGATGAAATGACCATTTTGACCCTCTACCATTTAATTATGTATTATATTTAGTAAAATTCAATAAAATTTAAATGTCTCAATTTAAAAATAAAATAATTTTATTTAACTTTTTATTGATGTTTTATTTATTTAATTTTTTAAAATAATGTTTTATAGATATTTTATTTTAAAATTTTGTTTATATTTTATTTAATTTAATTATTTAATTATTGTTATTTTTTAAAATAAATTTATTTAAATTTTAATTAAAAAAATAACATATATTTTTATTGATATTTTATTTTTAAAAATAAATTTATTTAATTGTGTAAAAAATAAAATAAAATAAATTTTTATTTAATCTAGCTAAAAATAATTAAAATATTAAAGATATGTTTAATATTGCTATTACTTAGTAAACAATTGAAAAAGGGTAGAATAGTCTTTTGAACATTTATCCTTATCCAGTCCGTTCAACCAAATATTTGATTCACTAAAAATAGTTATTTTTTGACATCTAATCCCATAAGAAAACAAACACATTCAATCCAACCAAATAGTCCGGAGGATTCACAGTTCCAAGATTCAAATCTGATGGATTTTAATCCCCCCTTATCTAGTCCGTCCAATCAAACACACCCTTTTTGAACATGATCTTGTATAAAATGATGTCTAATCTCAACGTGTTTAGTTTGAGAGTGTTGAATTGGATTCTTAGTCAATTTTATTGCACTTGTATTATCATATTTAATAGGAATATAATCATAATGCAAATTAAAATCCTCAAATTATTGTTTCATCCATAATATTTGAGCACAATAACTTCCAACGGCTATATATTCAGCTTTAACAGTGGATAAAGCAACTGAGTTTTGCTTCTTACTAAACCAAAATACTAAAGCAAGTCCTAGAAATTGACAAGTTCCACTAGTGTTCTTTCGGTCTACAAAACTACCGACATTGTCGGCATCTGAAAAACCAATTAGTTCAAATGAGACAGCTTTAAAATAAAATAATCCTAAGTTTGAGTATTGACAAGATATCTAAAAATTTTCATTTAATGGGAGATAAGTATGATTCTTTTGGATTAGATTGAAATCTAGCATCCATGCATACACTAAACATTTTATCCGGCCTACTTGCCAAAAGATAGAGTAAGGATCCAATCATATCTCGATATTTCTTCTCATCTATCGACTTACCATTTTCATATTTGTCAAGCTTTGTTGATAGACTCATTGGAATTCCCATTGGCTTTGTGTTTTCCAATCCATATTTCTTAAGTAATTCTTTTGTGTACTTGGATTGGTTAATGAAAATGCCATCCTTTGTTTGCTTGATTTGAAGTTCGAGAAAATATTTTAGTTCACCCATCATGCTCATTTTGAACTCACCGTGCATGCACTTAGCAATTCCCCACACAAATTTTCGTTAGTAGCTCCAATATAATATAATCTACATATATTTGTACAATAAGAAAATCATCATTTTTGGTTTTAACAAAAAGTGTTGTGTCAATCTATCCTCTAATAAAACCATTTTCAATCAAAAATTTGCTTAAGCGTTCATACCATGTACGAGGTGCTTGTTTCAAACCATATAGAGCTTTTGAGAGTTTAAAAACATGATTTTGAAATTCATGATTTTCAAAACCAGAAGGTTGTTCAATATAAACTTCTTCTGAAATATAACCATTAAGAAAAACACTTTTAACATCCATTTGATATAGTTTAAAATCTTTAAAATACGCAAATGCTAAAAGTATACGAATGGCTTCTAATCTTGTTACAGGTGCAAAAATTTCATTAAAATCAATACATTCTTCTTGATTATATCCTTATGCAATTAATTTAGCTTTATTTCTAATAATAATACCGAATTCATCAAGTTTGTTTTGAAAAACCCATGTTGTACCAATAATGGAGTGGTTTTGAGGATAAGGGACTAAAGTCCAAACTTGGTTTCTTTCAATTTGGTTTAATTATTCTTGTTTTGCTAAAATCCAATTTTCATCACTTTCAACTTCAGAAAAAGTTTTAGGTTCAATTTGAGAAATGAAGGCTAAATTATCACAAATATTTCTAAGAGAGTTTCGAGTTATTATACCTTTGGAAGGATCACCTATAATTTGATCAATGGGATGATTTCATATAAATTTTCATTCTCTTGGTAAATTCTAATTGTGTCCACATTGATCTTGATGAAGTTCTTTCGGTTCATCTTTTTTAGATTCATCAATTTTCTTGGAAATATCTAAGTTTTTCATTTCTTGCTCAATATCTGTATCATTATTGCTTGCGATATTCTTGGAAATAGAAAAGTTAGATTCATCAAATACAACATGTATTGATTCTTCAACAATTAAAGATCGTTTGTTAAACACACGATATGCTTTACTTGGTGGAGAATAACCACGAAAAATAGCTTCATCGGATTTAGAATCAATTTTTTCTAAGTTATCTTTACCGTTGTTCAAAACAAAACATTTACACCCAGAGGCGTGAAAATGATTTACATTTGGTTTTCTTCCTTTCCATAGCTCATATGGGGTTTTCTTTAAAATGGGTCTAATCAGAACCCGATTTACAATGTAGCAAGCAGTATAAACGGCTTCGGCTCAATAATATTTTAGTAAAGAGTTTTCACAAAACATGGTTCTAGCATCTCTTGTAGAGTCCTATTCTTCCTCTCAACCACACCATTTTGTTGAGGAGTTCTAGGAGCTGAGAAATTATGATTTATACCATTTTCATTACAAAATTTTCCAAAAAAATTATTATCAAGTTCTCTACCATGGTCTATCCATATACTTGAAATAATAAAACCTTTTTCATTTTAAAACTTCCTACATAATTTTGAAAATTTTGGAAAAGTTTCATCCTTATAAGCTAGGAACTTAATCCATGTAAATCTAGAGAAATCATCAACTATAATAAGAATGTATTGTTTGCCACCAAGACTAAGTATCCTTAAAGGACCAATCAAATACATGTCTAATAGTTAACGTGGTCTAGAAGTTAAAATAATAATTTTTGATTTAAAAGAAATTATAGTTTGTTTTTCTTGTTCGCGTGCATCACATAATTTGTCTTTTTCAAAAGAGATTTTAGGAAGTCCAATGACTAAATCCTTCTTAGAAGTTTTGAAATTAAATCCATGTGAGCATGACCAAGTCTTCTATACCACAACCAACTATTATCACTAAGTGCAGAGAGGCATGTAATGTTAAAAGATATTAAATCAAAAAAATAAAAAACGTAAACATTTTCATGCTAGTGGCCAACAAATAAAGTCTTGTTATGTTTGAGATTTTCTATTTTGCAAAGAGATTTTTCAAAGATAACTCTATTTCTCGTCACACAATTGACTAATACTAAGTGAATTGTATTTCAATTCATCAACAAGTAAAACATTTTCAATAATGGGAGAGGGACTTTTACCAATACTACCTACATTGATGATTTTTCCTTTGTTGTTGTCTCCAAATATGACACATCCACCATCTTTTAGAGATAAGGTAGCGAACACCGATTTGTTTCTGGTTATGTGTCTTGAACATCCACTATCCAAGTAACCATTTTCCTTTTCCGGATTTTGCCTTGTAGCAAACCTAAAAATAAAAAAAAAATTCAAGTATTTGATTTTGATACCCATATCTTCTTGGGTCCATGATTGTTAGTTTGTGAATTACTTGATTTTGGAACCCATCTCATGTTTGTTCCTAATAAAATTTTCTTGTAAGGACATGATGAAAATAAGTGTCCTTTTCTAAAACAATAATGACAAGTGATATGTGGGCTACTAGATGAGCAATCTTTAATAAAGAAATTTTTATAAGAAAGTTTGTTTCTTGTGAGATTTGTATCCAATACCCACTTTGTCGAAAATACATATTTGATTTCTAAGTAATTGATTTAAATTTTCTTTTCCCTGTGTGAATTTAAAAATTATTTTATTTAAATCTTCTATATTTTCTTTTAAAAAATTATTTTCAATTTTTTAATCATTTAAAGAATTTTTCAAAGAATCATTTTCTTTTTTCAAACTTTCATTTTCATTGACAAGCAAAGCATTTGATTTTTTAATAACAGAATTTTTTGAAATTATCTTTTGAAAATCTTCATGAAATTTAGCAATTCTTCATAGGAAAGAGAGTTTTCAATTACTTTATCATTATCAATCCCCATAAAGCAAAGATTTGTCACTTCCGAATCGTTTGATTCACTATCTGAGCTACTGTAGTCACTTTCTCCCCATGCTGCTATAACTCTTCTTTTTCTCTTCTTCATTTCCTTCATCTTCTTTACGTTGGGACAGTCATATTTAATGTAACCCGGTTTCTTACACTCATAACAGATTATTTGGTCATTCTTTTCTTCATCTTTATTGAATATTTTTTGTGAAATCTTTTTTTTAAATTGTTTATCTCTTTTCAATAAAATTTTAATTTTTTTAGTGACTATGGCAATGTCATCATCCTCATCACTTGAGTTGTTATCGTGTTCATCTTTTTCTTGAGTTGATATTTTGAATACGATTCCTTTTTTCTTCTTGTCATTATCATCATCGTTGGTCTTCATCAAAATCTCATGAGTCATTAATGACCCAAGAAGTTCATCTAAACCGAGTGTTAAGATCTTTGGCTTCCTGGATTGCAGTCACTTTCAGTTCCCAATTCTTTGGTAAGCACCTAAGAATTTTCTTACCATTTCACTATTAGTATATACTTTACCAAGATTTTTCAAAGAATTTGTAATATCAATAAATCTGGTAAACATTTCAGAAATAGATTCACCAGATTTCATTTTGAATAATTTATAATTATGAACAAGCATACTAATACGTTACTCTTTAACTTGATTTGTGCCTTCATGTGTGACTTTTAATTTATCCCAAATTTCTTTAGTGGTGTCATATGTAGAAATTCTATTAAATTCATTAGGATCAAGTGCACAATATAATATATATTTGGCTTTAGCATTTGCTTGAATACTCTTAATATCATTTTTACCTTATTCATCTTCTGTTTTAGGGACTTTCTTTGTATCTACAATTTTGAAATGAATATTTGGACCATTTTTAATAATTTTCCATATTGTATAGTCTGTGCCTTGAATATATATCATCATTCTATTTTTCCAATAAGTATAATTAATTCCAGAAAAATATAGAGGCTTGGAAGGTGAGTGACCATCAATAATTTGTGCTTCTATAATAGTTGCCATTGATCAACTCTAAGACTGTTAAGTCAAAAAAATACTGGAGCACTTACTCTGATACCAATTGTTACCCAGAAAACAACCTAAGAGGGATATGAATTGAGTTTCTAAATGAATTGGTAAATTAAAAAAAAAAAATAACCCAAACAATAAACAAATAACAATATGGAGCAATAAAGATGAGTAATAAATTAATCCAAATGAGAAATAAATATGAAGCAATATAAATGAGACCAGTAAAAATAAATTAAGCGAAGGAAATGAAAGAGCGAGCAAACACAGAACTTATAGTGATTCAGTTCAAATCAAGCTTATGTCCACTCCTCAAGATCCTCTTTGAGATTTCTTCACTAAATAGAGATCACACGCCTAGCTTTATAGGCAATTGATCAACCCTGATTACTCCAACCAACTAGTTATGAATCCGGTGCTAGTCACACCTAACTCAAGTGATTTTATCTAAAAAAATCACTCACAAAAATATAACTCTCTTTTACAAGGAAAATGAAGGGATTGAAAATCCTTTTACAATAAAAGCTCAAATTCTCAATATGCTTTCTTTCAAAATAAATAATAACTCAATAAAAATGCACAGAACTCTTGAATATCACTCAAATTTTTCACCACTTTTATATCTTTTCTTTTTCTCCACAAAGCTTTGTTGGGTCGGTGGACCCTAATAAGTACTATTCACTTTTTGGGTACTTTTGTAATTTCCATGTGCTTCCGTGTAATCTTAATTCTATACTTATAAATAGATGAGGGGGCGCCTTTTTTAGGTTAAGAGAGAGTTGTATTTTTTTGATCATAGTGAAAGCTGCAGCAACTGTGGACGTAACCCTATTCTAGGGTGAACCACGTAAATCCTTGTGTTCTTGTGTGTGTGATTTGTTTGATTCGTTAATTTCTTTCTTGTTTGTTATTTCGTGTCTTACCGATCTTAGTTAGGAATGGTCAAATCCTAACAACTGGTATCAAAGCATTGGTTCGAGTGGGAGCGATGACTACAGACGAAAATGTTAGAATTGATAAATTCAATGGTATAGATTTCGGCATTTGGAAGATGCAGATTAAAGACTATCTGTATTAGAAAAAAACTATATGAGCCCCTTTAAGGGACGAAACCAAAAAATATGAAGTATGATGAGTGGACTTTTCTTGATCGCCAAACGCTAGGTGTTATTTGGCTAACGTTGTCTCGTAACGTTGCATGTAACATAGCGAAGGAGAAGACTACAACGGGTCTCATGGCGGCAATCTCAAACATGTACGAAAAACCCTCTGCCTCAAATAAAGTTTATTTGATGCGTAGATTGTTTAATCTGAGGATGACAGAAGGTGCTTTGGTGGCTATGCATCTAAACGAATTCAATATTGTAGTAACACAATTGAGTTCTGTATCTATCGAATTTGATGATGAGGTTAGGGCTTTGATTCTTCTATCTAGTTTGCTAGAAAGTTGGAATGGTACTGTAACGGCAATAAGTAATTCTTCAGGAAAAGAAAAGTTGAATTACAATGTGTAGACACCCCATTTTTGACTGCTGGCATAGCTCGAGTGCTTTGCCCGGTACACTCAATGATGAAGGTGGTGTTGTGCGTGGTTCGAGGTCTCAATGAAGGGGCTATGTTTAAGCTCCGAAACAATCCCAAACCTTCCATATTCACACTGTTTGTACCTCAGAAATCCATTTTTACACATTGTGCCACCCTATGCTAGGTCTGAAGCAGAGAGACAAGGGATCACATTGAGGCCCGATCGTGCCTCATTGGGAGCCGACCGTGCCTTGGTAGTGAGAAACATTATTCTGGGCGGGAGTCCGCCAGCTGTCTATTTTTGAAGATATTTATCATCTCTTTTGCTCAAATTCTATAAAAATGAAGTTGTATCTCTATTTTGAGGGTTGAAGAATTTCAAAAGCTTATACACCTTCTTGAGAGCCCCTTCTTCTTATGTAAGCAACCTTTGAGCAAGCTTACTACCTTTAACCTATATCCATACACCATATACACCTTCACACCTTAGCTTTGGAACCTTGGTTGAGCTTTGAGCATCACAATTTAATCTTGAGAGTGTGTTTGGACCTAGTTTGATTCACAACAAAGAGCTTACCTTCTTGAGAGGTATAAGCTTACTATCTCTTCTCTTGTTCTCTTTGCTATCACTTGCTATCTATTTCTTGTGTTTTTGTGCTGTCTTGAATCTATTTCAAGTGTCTTAGCTTAGGTTTGGATAGCTACCAAAGGGTAGAGAGAGTTAACGCTCTTTCTTATACCTTCACCTATAGCTCAAACCCTTGTTTTTACACTTTTTTCTTTGCTTTCTAAATTAATTTTAGTTTAAAAGAGGCTAAAAATTATGCTTTGAGGTTTCAAAAGTGGAGGGGTTGGCCACCTCTCTTTGTTCTTGCTTACTAGCCTTATTTTCTTTCTTTGTTGTTTAGCTTTTTGGGCTCTTTTCATGCACTTTGAGTTACTATTTTTCACTTATTAAGGGCTGTTCTAGGGCTGTCCTAGGTTGTTTAATTAATTCATGCTTTGATTAGTTTGCTTGTTGTCTTATATGTTCGCATATATAGCTTGTTGTATGTTGTTCTTGGCATTTTTTTGTTTAATTTCTATGTTAAGAACCTCATTTTAACAAGCAACCTATCATCCATTTCTTTCATTTGAGAGTTATTTCAACCGGTTGATGGTTATTCAAAACATAAACTAAAGATCTATGCTTAATGGCTTAATCTCTATGGAGGTTCATTGTCAATGGCATGGTCTCTTTTTCATGTTGAGAATCACTTCCCGCTTGACATGCTTCTCATTTAGTGGACGTAATCTTTAGAGGACTTAATGGACTAAAGAATGGAAAGGTCTAAAAAATTACTAAAATGAACCAACCCATATAAAGAAAATAAGTTATATTGCTTGGATTCGGCTAGACGTTATGCCGAGTCTATTGTGTCAAGGGTTGTCTTACATCAATTCAGGATGTTTCGATGAGCCTTGAAGCGTTCCTACCTCCCTCTTTGAGCTTACTCCATGATAGGAGGGATGGGTGGTTATTGATTCATTGCATTCATTAATTTTTGTCCAAAATTATGCCCGAACTCATCAAGCAATCAATTTACTCATTGATGGTTTTGGAAATGACTTCGTTTTTCTCTAGAGGCTTACCATGAGAGAGAAGACTAGAAGGGACAAACAGAGTTCAAAATAACTCTGTCTGCACTGTTTTCACTTCAGAGCACAAAAACAGGATTTTGCATAAAATTAAGGCACGACCGGTCTTATTTGGGTCCGACCAGGCTTCATTAGGGGCCAGCTAGCCATCAATGTTTAGTAAGGCAGTGTATTTGCAGAAGTAGAGGGCAATGACTGAAGGTGAAACAGGACAAATTCCAAGGAAGGCAGATGGAGTTACTTCTGAAACCGCTACGAGCATGCCATCCTTGTGCTTCCATTGTAAATTGTAAATTAATGATCTCAATATTGTTGTAATTATTATCACTGTAATTCACATTGTTGTGGCAATGATTGTTGATTCGTTAGATAGTTAGCTTATTTGGTTGTAATAAATTAGCTAGTTTAGTTAATTATAGCTTAGCTAGTTAGTTACTTATTCATTCATTCGGTTTTTTAATAATTAGTTTAATTCTGACTCTCAGACATTGATTCGCACCCTCTTGCACGAGGGCCAATATGTAATAACGTGTATGTCTTCCAACCCCACGTCTTTTTTCCTTTTATTTACATGCTTACGATGGTTAGTATAGAACATCATTTTTCAAATTAGCATTCTTATGATTCGCATCCATTGTCTCGCACGCATTAGGGTTCGGCTTATCATACTAACCCAATGTCAAAATTTGAATTCATTGCTTGAATACGTGCTTTATCGTATGTCTTGAATTGTAATCATATACCATGCTTATAGCCGAGCTTATTAATTGCATACTTATATATGTTGCATTAGTCATATTGCATTAGGTAGGAGCATGCATGTTTTCTAATAATTTTGCTTCATTTTGGCTCGGAGTACTAGGTGAGCAATTTTGAGTTTTGGCCTGATGCATTGCGTGTTTGTGTTGCCATATCAAAGCATGATTCCATGAGGCTAAGTGCTTAACTGATATATCTGTTTGAATGGCCGTGGGTGAAGGTTAATTGCTTAAATTGGGACAAACTGATTAATGTACAAACTCACATTTTTAAGTGACGAGTATCAAAAACAATTTTCAAACAAACATAAAATCAAAACGTTCCAACTTTTGGAAATTAGTCTATACTTATGTGCGTTACATAGTAATGTTATTCTAATAAACCGGAACAAGAGCATATAATGTAAATAAAAAACACAACATGATTAGTAGAGGCCGATCTTTGATCGGGCAAGTGGGGTGCTCAATTCATGACCTTCCTCTCTCGTACCTAAGTTCCCAAGCCGAGACACTTTGGTGATGACGGATTAGTGGCCTTTGGCACGAGTCTCGGGTTTCCTAAATTTTCTAAAAATATTTAGGTGGCGACTCTGTAATCTAGCAAAGCAGTCCATTTTTGGCATTTGATTCAAACATTGATTTTCCAAAAAGAATTGCCGGATTTGGACTCTTTTTATGTTTTCACTGTTTCACATTGCACTTGTGAAATCAGATTTAGAACCACCAGAGTCCGAACTATAGGGCTAGTCGTATCCGAAAGGAGCACGAAAAGTCAAACTACAATTTCTGGCAACTCTGCTGGGGATTTGGAGAACTTGACTTGAACTTCATGATGTGAAATTTTATCTACACTTATATGTTCTTTGAATTGCATTTGCATGGTTACTTTAAGTCACTGTGTTTTCCATCTGTTATTTTTGGACGGTTTGCTGGAGGCTTGCCAAAAGGCTAACTGGTCATGGGCTCTGCCATGTTGGAAATATAACCCTTGGATCTGGATTACCGTTATACCGCTTGATCCTCCTTTCACTTCTCGGTGTTAGTTGGGAGAGGTATATTAGGTAATCTTGCTGAGGTACCCTTTCGACCATTTGACCTAGTTGCATATAGTGAAGTTATAGCGACTATTCCAACTTAGGACAGGATGCCACCCATTTGCAGGATGTTGTGAAACTCATTGTTTGAAATAGTGTAGCCTAGATCATGTCAAAAATCTAGGAAAGGGTAACCTTACCCCCCCTTATAGGGGTGTTTTGGTTCTTTTACTTGGTATGTGCTTTTGACTGTACAGGATGGTTCATATCAGTATGAGTTTGAGAACAACGTCCGATTTTGATCGATGGTTTTTCTTTTCTTTTGCTAGGTAGTTTACCATCATAGCTTTAGAAAGACCCGATATTCCCCAAGTTGTGTGGACTCGTTTTGACAGGCTTTGCAAAGCTCAAGACCTTGTTGGTAGCCAGCCAGTGTTAGCCTCACTTCCGCCAGTTACTTGACGAAGAAGGAATAGACAGTCAGCAACACTAGTACAAAGCACTCTGCAAACACCTATCCATTCTCACTCAATCAATTCACCAGAATCTAGTTCACCCAGACCAGTAATGGAACAGAATACAACATAGAACACGGGGGAATTTGCTGCCATAACGGCAGCTTTCTAGAGAACCATGGATACTGTAAACCAAAGGATGGCTGCACCATATGAAATTATCGCCGATCTACGATGTATATCTGGGGCAACCGCATCAATCGTACATCCAGTCCAGGCTGCTCAGCTAAATCCTGACCTATCCCTACCGGTTGAAAATCCCCAAATCCCGGATCCTCAAGAAATGTTTCCCCCGTGTAGCTCGACTTTTTTCGTGCCCCCTTTTGGAAGTTTGAAATAAGCCCTACAGTTCGGACTCCCGCGGTTCTGAATCTAATCTCACAAGTGCAATGTGAAATTGATAAATACCAAAGAGTTCAAATCCGGTAAATCTTTTGGAAAATCGATTTTGAATCAAACTGCCAAAAATGGACTACTTTGCCAGATACAGAGTCGCCACCTAAATATTTTTGGAAAATTTAGGAAACCCATGACTTGTGCCAAAGGCCACGTGTCCGTCATCACCAAAATTGTCTCGGTTCGGGAACTTAGGTACGAGGGGGGAAGGTCATGAATACATTTGAGCACCCCAGCTTGCCTGATCAAAGATCGGCCTCTACCAATTATGATATGATTTTTATCAACATTACATGCTCTTGTTTCGGTTTATTAGGCTAGCATTACTATGTGATGCGCACACACACAAGTATAGACTAACTTTGCAAATCTCGAGTCATGTTTGTTTTGAAAAATTGTTTCGAAATATGTACCACTTGAAAAAGTGATTGCTTATGAACATTACTCAAATTATTCTAATTCAAGCAATAAGCCTCTATCCACAGGCATTCTAGCAGTTTATCAATTAAGCACTTAGCTTCATGGCAAACATGCTGGACATGGCAAAAATGGCAATCACACTCATGCAATTATGCTAAATCGAGTAAAGGCTCACCTAGTACTCCATACCAAAAGAGAAATGAGTTAGAAAAATGCATGATTCCTAACTATGCGATATGATTAATGCAACACATACGATATGTAACTAAATAGGCTTGGCTACTTAACATGGCATTTGAAACAATTAAATAACATGCAGTCTAAGCACGTATTCAAAGAAGTGCTAAACTAACAATGCAAGTTAGAATGATGAACCGAGCCCCGGTGCGTGCAATACAAGTAGATGCAAACATGGAGAATGCTAATTGAAACGTGATGTCCCTGAACTAACCATCATAAACAGTTAAATAAAAAGGAGAAAGACGTGGGGTTGGAAGACATACACATTATTACATTACGCTCTCACGAAGGAGAGTCCGAATGAATAAACTAAGCTAATTAACTAACTAAGTTAAGCTAATTAAGCTAACTATTACAAACCAAAATGAATAAACTAGCTAAGCTACTTAACTAATTATTATAACAAATTATTTAACTAACTAGTTAACTAACTAATTAAATAATTACAATGCAAGTGTAATTAAAATGAGTAATTAAACTAAACAACTAACTACTACGCCTCGGGAAATGAGGGATGTGCATGCGCGTGCTTGGTTTCCACCCGAAAAGACCACCGTTTTTCTTTGAATGCCTTTGTTTGCATAATTGAATACCAACACTGTTGCCCACTCTGCTTTGCCTTGCAAACTCACTGCTGAATTTTGCATCAGTGGCCGGTCGGCCAGTGATGAGGATTGCTGGCCACCAGTGATGGCTAGCCGGCCACCTGCCGGCCATGAAAAGTGGCTTGCCGGCCATTGCTGTACAGGTTCATCTCGCTGTAACAAAGGACAAACAAAGCATATACAGGATATTTCAAGGGTTTGTTTGCACAACTCACCCCTCATTTTCATGAGCAAATCAAATGAGTAGCAAGTTCGGTTCACAAACCATCAATAGATGTAATTTCATTGCATGATGGCTTGTGAAACCAAGTGTGCAAATTTAATAAATGTAGAACAAGACACAAACCTACTCCCTTTCATGAATGATCAAGGGAAGTGGTGACCTTGGAACCTTGAATCATTTCATCACTAATGAGTATGAAATGATTTAAGTTTCCATGTATTCAATTAACGTCCGATTGAACACAACCAAATTGTTATCTTGCTCACTTTTAATTCCAAGTTTTAGTTACTCCATTTTAATTACCTTTCTATCTTTTAATTCAATTAAGTCCAAGGCTGAGTCTAAGTTCTCTAATAGAAAGAAGACTCAAACCAAAAGTTATTTTAGGCATGAAAGAGACATCATACTGTCGGTAATGAACCCCCTAAGGGATTAAACCATTAAGCATGACATCTCAATTTCATGCTTTAAACAAATAAATAGTTTGAACCACTTTCAAAGCAAAATAAAAAGCCAAGAAAGGAGGGAGGTTGCAGAGATGATTAAGTACTAAAAATGAATGAGAAAAGCATAAATAAATGCTATCAACTCAAACAAGATGGTGTTTAAGGCCTAGAACACCAAGCTCATAAGGACTATTACACTATAAGCATGCAAAGCAAAGCTCAAATGCAACCAACTACCCAAAACAATGCTGAAACAGTCTAAAATAAGTTTTAAAACATGCTGGACTTGAGCTAAAAATAGCTAGATTAACATGCTAAAACATGGCACAAACTAGGCTAGTAAGCAAGACACAAGGAAGGGAGGCTAACCCCTCCAAATTTGAACTTCAAAACATGATTTTGACCACTGAAAAAACTCTGAAAATCAGTGTTAAAAGCTTGGAAAAAGATAGTAAAATGGTGGGAAACACAATGGCAAAGGCCTCCAAAATAAGGTACAAAGAAGGGCTATCAACCCCTCAACCTTTAATGGCCTTAAACCCAAGCTTCAGCCCAAAAAACACAGAGTTTTGATAGCCCAAAACAATAGGAAAAATAATAGAGAAAGCAAGCAAATAGGTAAAGCCTTATACCTCTTGAAAGAAGAAGCAATTCCAATCAACAAAACCAAGTAAACACACCCTCTAGAGCTCAAACCAAGGTCAAAAGTACCCCAACTCAAAGGTGAAAAGATTTGGTTAAGGGTGTATAGGCAAAGGTTGAGGAATTGTAGGCAAAAATGTAGAGATTTGGTAGAGAGAGGAAAATTCTTGAGCTCAAAATTTTCTAACCTTAAAACATGAGAGAGGAGCCTCCTACATATAGAAAACATGAAATTCCCTCATGGAGATCCAGTCCTACACATGGGGATAGATGCATGCATCTGTGCAAACAGTTGGCACAACTGGCATAAAATATCTGCAAAATACATTGGTGGCCGGTACCCAAAAGTGATGGCCAGTAGCCTCTAAAAGTGGCCAGTAGGCCTCCAAAAGCTGCAGGCACGAAAAACCAAGGGTTGGTCTAAAAATGAGGCAACAAGGGTGTAGGGTTTGAAAGGCTCAAAATTGTGGCATTCCATTGAGGACTTCGAGCACTTGGCGAGCATATAAACTCATCACCAAGTGTCTATGCAATGGTGTCCAAGTCGTAAGGGCCATAAAAAATGGGATGCCTATAGTTGCCCCTCTTTGACAGAACTCAGAATTATGAAATGACGTGAGTGAATGTCAAAGCCCGAAGACGAGCCATTTTGACGAGGCCGTAAGACTTGGACAAACAATCAAGACAGAAAGAAATGGTTGCGTCCACAGGTTGCCTACGTATCCCTTTACAAGGAATCAAACCAGCGTAGTTTTGGAGCAAGATGCAAATGATATGCAGAATACAACTTTGAAAGCTGGACTCATACGTTTCGCAAAGCTGGTTATTTTGAAAACTCATGATCATGAGAGATGATGCAATAGGCAATAACAAATGCGATAAGCAAGAATGAATACAATAAGTAAGATAATAGCACATGAATAAGCAGCTTCAAGCAAAAAGAAGATAAAACCGCACTCTAACCACGCCTAAACAAGACACGGGGAAAGAAAACACCGCTTAGCGTTGCGTTTCACGCACCCTGAGAAACTGAGAAAACCGCTCGGGGTCGTGTTTCACACGTCCCGAGAAACAAGAAAAACCGCTCGCGGTCGCGTTCCATGCGTCCCGAGATAACAAGAAAATCACTTGGGGCCGTGTTTCACACGTCCCGAGGAAAATCCGCCCAAGGCCGCGTTTCATGCGTCTTGAGAAACAAAACAGCTTAGGGCCGTGTTTCACACGTCCCGAGATAAAACCACCCAGGGCCGCGTTACACGTGTCCTAAGAAACAAAAATCGCTCGGGGCCGTGTTTCATACGTCCCAAGATAAAACCCACCCAGGGACGCGTTTCACACGTCCTGAGAAGCAAAACCGCTCAGGGCCGTGTTTCACAAGTCTGACGATAAAACCCGCCCAGGGCCGCGTTTCACGCGTCCTGAGAAACAAAAACCTCTCAGGGCAGTGTTTTACATGTCCCGAGATAAAACCCACCCAGGGCCGCATTTCACGCGTCTTGCGAAACAAAACCGCTCGGGGCCGTGTTTCACACGTCCTGAGAAACAGGAGAGTGGTGCGTGACAGATGCACAAAGGTAAACAAGTGCGATAGATGCACAAAGTGAACAAGTGCAGTAAATGCACAAAGTGAATGCGTGCGATAGATGTACAAAGTGAATGCGTAGGTTCCTCTACCGAGATACAAAAATGACTTCATCTGGAACTCCTTTGAATGAATCGTACATACAATATCATTTGCTGATGCTGGCAAAGGAAGAAAGTAAAGAACTCAACAAGTGTGATTGTAGACCGCCCGGAACTTCGCTCCGCGCGCGAGGGCGCGAATCGTTGTTCTTAGCTACTACAATTCGGACTCATGTCACAGTTCTGAATCTAATCTCACAAAATGCAATGTAAGACTGATAAATCACCAAAGAGTCCAAATTCGACAAATCGTTTTGGAAAATCAATTTTAATCAAAAAGCGCCAAACATGGACTGCTTTGTCAAATTTCAGAGTCGCCACCTAAATATTTTATTTTGGGAAATTTAGGAAAGCATGACTCTCGTGCCTAAGGCCACGTGTCCGTCATCACCAAAGTTGTCTTGGCTTGGGAACTTGGGTACGAGAGGGAAAGGTCATGTAACGAGCACCCCACTCGCCCGATCAAAGGATCGGCCTTTACTAACATGATATGTTGTTTTTGAAAACACATGCGTTCTTATTCCGGTTTATTAGCTAGCTTACTATGTGATGCGCCCAGCATACAAGTATAGACTAAATCGCTCAAATTGGAACAAACCATCTCCTGTTTGTTTGTTTGAAAATGGTTTGAAGTTGCTACTCGCAAGTAGGCTAAGACGCAGATTTTGCCACCCTCAAGTGGGCTTAGAAAATGATTTGCCATTTCAAGTGGGCTTAAAACTCACATTTTGATGAATTGTTCCAATTCAAGCAATTCAACCTTCATCCACAGGCATTCATGCAGTTTAACATTTAAGCAGTTAGCCTCATGGCAAGCATGCTATCATGGTAGTCACTTACACGCATGCAAGGATGCTAAAGCATAAACACTCATAGTGTATTCCGAGCCAAAACATAAGTTAGTTAGTAATCAATGCATGATCCTAGCTATGTCAACAATGCCTAATGCAACACATGCAAAATGCAAGTAACATAGGCTTGGCTATTCTAGAATGGCATGTGAATGCAACACTTGATAACATGTATTCAAATTGGTATTGAAATACAATGCAGTTTGTATGATGCACCGAGCCCGGTGCATGCAAGACAGATGAATGATGCACGCATGCGAACATAAGTTATGCTATTTGAAATATGCCCTAAACTAACCATTGAAAGCTGATAAGTAAAAGGGAGAAAGAAATGGGGGTTGGAAGACATGCATCACACATACGCACACTTATTACAAAATTTGCCCTCTAGACGGAGAGTCCGAATAATAAGCTAACTAGCTAGTCTAAGCTAATTAAACTAATTATTACAAACAAAACTAATTAACTAATCCTAGTTAACTAATCACTACAAAACAAGCTAATTAACTAACAAGTTAACTAACTAGTTATTACAACACAAATTGAATAGCTAAGGGCATTAACTACTTAAGTACAAAAACGGATGCATTAGCTAGCTTAAGTAAAGCAACTAAGTAAAGCAAATAGAAGGGGCCTTGGAGCGAGAAACGCATGCATGCTTGGTCGCCTCGTTCGGGAATCCATCGCGATGCCCTAACTTGCCTCTATTTTCAGTTGTTCTCAGAACACTGTACAAAGCTCCATATAGCTTTTACTCCACCATGGGAACCTCCAGGAGCATGGCCGACCACTTGGTGGTGTGGCCGACCACTTGGTGGTGTTGCCGACCACTTGTTGACCACTTGCCTTTGCTGTAGACCAGGAAAAGTGGTCGGCCAGCCAACTTTACTGGTCTGCCGACCAGTTTTTGCTGCACTTCTCCAGTTTGCTGCAACAGAGAACAAGAAGGGGCATGGGAATGTATTTGCTAGATATGTGTGCACAACCACTCTCCCTATCATTTCTTAAGCTCAAGGGGGTGTGGTTCTCGACTCTCGGGCCACCAACCGAGCATCGCAATGCACGATGGCCGAGAAGCCAAGATTGCACAATTCAATGTAAATGAATGCACAAATAACACATAAAGCCTTAACCTCTACCATGCTTGATCAAGAGGGTCGGCGACCGAGAAATGAGGCACGTTTCATCACTTCAAGTATGAAATGCCCCTCGTTTCTCATGTTTGGACTAACACCCTACCCAAACACAATGTAATGCAACATGATCAACCTAACAATGCTAATGGCATGCAAACAATGCTAATGCAACATGAGCATGCAAACACAATGCAATGCAACATGATCAACTTATCTATGCTAATGGCATGCGAACAATGCTAATGCAACATAATCAACCTAAGAATGCTAATGGCATGCAAACAATGCTAATGCAACATGAGCATATAAACAACAATGCAATATAACAACATGCAAACAACATGCGAACACAATGCGATGCAACGACATGCAAACAATATGCTATATGGACTTAAACCGAATATGGACAGACCTCAGTCATGCCCAAAACAGTGGCCAAAATGCACCAAAACTAAGACACAAAAGGGCAAGAACACATGCTCATGTGAGGGCCCATCAACTAAGCATAACAACACGACTCTCAAACATGATCAAGGAGTGACAAACATGGAAGTGTGACAACACTAAATGCACTGAAATCATGTATGAAATGGTGCCAAACCACTCAAACAACACAAGTATGGCATGCAAGAGCCCTTAAACATGAAAGCTAGTGAATGAGACTACACAAGAGGCATGCAATGCATGGCACAAATGGATGAACCAGCTACAAACAGAGCTCAAATAGGTCAAAACAAAGACCAAGACATGTTGAGATGAGAGCTCAAAGGTTTAGGCATGCAAGCATACAAGCTAGGCCACAAACAAGACAACAATGGCATGACCCTTAGAGGCACTCAAAGGGTGAAAGAAATGGGAACATGGCAATGCTATGTGCTCTAAAATAACATGTAAAATGATGCCAAATCATGCACATGTTACAAATGAAGCATGCTAGGAGACTCAAAGCTTGAAACTAGCATAGGCATTTGCACTATAGCTATGCAATACATGAAGCATATGGCCAATATAACCCAAAACAGTCCTAGAGCATGTCAAATCAAGACTAAAACATGCACGGAGTATAGCCAAAATAGGCTAGCATGAAGAGCCAAAACAACAAGCATGCAAGGCCAACAAGGAGGATTACACTACACCTACCGAAACCAAAGATGAGATGACTTAACTAACAAAAATCAGAGTTGTAACATGGAAAAATAACACCAAAAATGGACTAATACCAAGTCAACACATGCTAGGATAACAAGCTCACTCATTAGTCATGTAAGGCTAGTAAAGAGGACTTACACACTACAAGTGTAAGAAGCAAATGAGGGATACTCTAACCAACCAAAAACAGAGTTGTATCATGGCAAAACAAGACCCAAAACACACTGAAATAGTGGTCCAAAAGCCTAGGCAAAATGGCATACACAATTGCTCATATTTAAGGCATAAAGCACAACCTTTCCAAAGCATTGAAAGAGTGACATATGAGAGGGTATGACCACACTACATGCACTGAAATCACATATCAAATGATGCCAAATCCTGTGAATAGCCCAAGTAATGCATGCTAGTGGCTTGGAAACCCAAAGCTAGTGAGCTAGAATGCACTATGGTTATACAAAGCATGGCTTGCATGACCAAAACAACATGAATCAGAGCTTAAGCATGGTAAAAAATGAACAAAAGCTTGTTGGAGCTGAGCCAAAATCATGCTAGAATGATGGTCAAAAGTGTGATGCATGTTAAGCTAGATTGCAAGATTACACTACAAGTGTAGAATGCATGCAAGTGGTGACTCAACCAAGCTAAAACAGAGGTATGCCATGTCAAAATAACACCAAAAGAAAGTTGAGAATAAGCCAACACATGCTAGAAACCATGCTCAAACATGAGGCTAATAAGGCAAGCATTCAAGATACAAGGAGAGGGGATGACCCCCTCCTATTTGGGACCTCAAAACACACTTTCCACCACTAAAATTTCTCTGAGTTTCAGTAGTGAGAAGGTCAAAAAGAGGTGATCTGAATAGCTTAAAAGGATAGCACAAAACCAAGGCCAAACAAGGCACAAGAGGGGGTAGACTACCTCCAACACCAACAAGGCCTTAAATAAACATTTAGAACACTTGAAATTAGAACTTTTTGCAGTAGAAAGTTAGGCCTAAATAAGCATGCAAATGGGGCCAAAAGCTTAAACAAAAACCAAGGTTTAAAGGGTTAGAAGCTCACCCTTGTAGAACCACTTCAAAGCTGCAACTCCAGCAACCTTTCTGAGCTCAAACCAGTCCAAAAACACTAAAACCAACTCCTAGGTGCCTCAGCAACAAAAGGATGGTGTTTCACTATGTGTTTGTGTGCAAAAGTGTGAAAGAAAGGCACTTTCAAGCACAAAGAAGAGACAAAGAGAGAAATATAGAGATAGGAGTGTATCTATATCTCAATGCAATTTTTCTGAACCTGGAGAAGAGAGAGAGGGCCTCCCTTTTATAGAAAAACAAGCAACAAGCTTGTTGAGGAAGCTAAGAGCTCCAAGCCATCCCTCCATACACATGCATGGAGGATGGTTTCTATGCTCACCAGCTGGCACAGCTGGCAAGAAAAGATCTTCAGAAAGGTGCAGGAAAGTTGCCGACCACTTGAAGTGGTCGGCCAGCTACTTACACTAGTCGGCCGACCAGTGAAAGTGGTCTCCTAGAAAGAAAAGTGGTCGGCTAGGGGGAGGAGTGATCTATACACAAAAAGTAAGGTGGTGGCATGGTGGGAGACCACTTTTTCCAGCTGCAAACCACTTGTAGACCACCAAAAGTGCTCTACAGGGAAGAAAACTGGCTGGCGGGGAAAAAAAGTGGTCTACGGGGAGAGAAACTGGTCTCTAACCCTCATTCCACCCTCCAAGCAAGGTTTGTGCCAAAAACAAACCAAAAAGGATGCAAGACAAGAGTCCGGGGGTCGAGGCGCGGAATCGGAAGCCTCGAAAACTAGTCTACGGGCACCAAAAGTGGTCTATGACCACAAAAAATGGTCTCCCAAACCTCAGTGTCCCTCTAGGCAAAGGCAACAAGGCATGGTCCGAAAACCAAGTCAAGAGGAGAACGTTAAGCGGTCCCCAGACAAGGCGCACGGCTTAAGACTCCGGAAATCGGAAACTAGTCTCCAAAAGGGAAAAGTGGTCTACGAACCACAAAAAGGGTCTCCAAGACCTCAGTGTCCCTCTAGGCAAGGGAAAACAATGTTAGGTTCAAAACCAAACCAAAAGGGAAGCAAGACAAGGCGCTCGGCCGAAGGCTCCGGAAACCAGAAACTAGCCTACAAGAGGAAAAGTGGTCTACGACCACAAGAAATGGTCTACGAGCACAAAAAGTGGTCTACAGACCTCTCTCTCCCTCCAGGCAAGGGAAAACAAGGCTGGTCCACAAACTGAGCCAAAACACAAAGAGTTCAGAGGCTCGGAGGCAAGGCACTCAGTCGAAAACTCCGGAAACTTGAAACGAGCACAAACATGCACAATCATCGAGCGCTCAAACGATGATGTCTGAGTCTTAAGGTCGGTCAAAAATGGGGTGTCTACAGCGATACAGTGACAATGCATGTTCTATGCAAGATAAACAACCAAGATACAATGTTAATTGAAGGCATGTTCTATGTGTGAAACGAGATGCATATTCTATGCGTGGCGCATAACTGATGCAAGACGTGTGTGCAATATATCTGTGAAGTGAAATGCATATTTGCATATTCTATGTAACAAAGTGAAAGGCATATTCTATGCAAGGAACAAAAGCGTAATTTGACAAAAATGAATTCAGTATCAACTTCCGATTTACCTCTCGGAAGAGTTACAATATGTTTAAAAAGGATACACCTTGTTCATGTTGACAAGTGACGAACATCGTGCACCAAAAACACAGTTTTGAGCTTCCGCAAGGACAATCTGAACCTAACTATGAACCTTCCCTACACCTCTTGGGAACGAAGGACACAAAATAGCATCAAAACACAAAAGAAAGCCACCTGTTATTAGCCGGCTACAAGGGGAGGTTGCCGGCCATCTATTGGCCACTACACAGCCTTGCCGGCCACCAATGAACCTTGTCGGCCCCCTGCCGTCCACCGATGGCAGTGTGGGGGCAAACTTGACTTTTTGGCTCGGGTCTTTAAATATAAGTGAAGCCCCTTCATTTCCTCACACCTACACATCTGAAAATCCTCTGCCTCTCTCTCTAGGTGCTTTCCCTCTCTAGATCCGAGCTTTTTACGCGTTTTCCAATGCCCCACACAAACTTTATTTGCTAAACCCTCTTGATTTCCTTTCTTTTGAACCGATTGGAATTTGATTTCGACACACTTTTCCTCATTTTCACCCTTTTAGACTTGTTCCCCTTGAGTTTCTCTTGAGTTTTGTGCACTTTTCCAGGCTTTGACTTTTTCTTCCGTTTTCTCTCTCCTAGGGTTGACTTTTTCCAACTTTACCCTATTTTCTCCATTTTTCTTGATTTTTCACCTGCTTTTCACCCATTTTCCAGATGGCAGATGGTTCACCACACAATGGGGCCCCTCCAGAGGTTCCCCACAATTTCCACCTTTTCTTGAGACGGATGAGCCGGTCGTTGCCGAGGTGGCTGGAGGTATTGAGGCTGATCTCGAGACAAAGTTCATGTGATAACCCTGTCTCGTGTTATGTTAATTAATCTTAATTATGATTGTGGTTATGTGCTTAATATGATTTTGGGTGCTACTTATATGATTATGTGTGTGTTTGAATTCCTATTTGCTCACCGTAGGAAAATTTGTTTGATTTTCTGCTATAGAATTTTAATTGAAGGCCGTAGAGGCATTAGAAAGTGAAATTGACTGTATTTTTATGCTTAGCATGATTTTTAGAGCCTACGGCAAAGTTTAATTAAAAATTGATTCGGACCAAATTAATTAGATTAAATTGATTAGCCTTAACCCAAATTGATTAGACAAATATATATAAGTGACTTATTTACACTTATGTTCACTTTTGAGCTCATTCCTTACAACTTGGCTGAAATCACATTTTAGAGAGAGAGAGAGAGGGCCGGTTCTAGAGAGAGAAGAAGGCTCAAATTGTGAATTCTAGTTCAAAGCTTGGGAAATTGGAAGCTAAACCCAAAGAATCAGCCAAATTTGGAAAGATTAGAACTTCTAGGTGAGTAACCAACACTTAATTCATGAGTTTGAGTTGTAATTATATGAATTCAAAGAGAGTTGGTAATTAAGAACAAAGTTTAAGTTATAAATGATGAATTTGAAGTCAATTTGCACATGCATGTAAAGAATTGTCATGAATTTGCATAATCTAGCATGAAACATGTTAAATATAAAGAATTGGGCACTAAAATTTACATGCATGCATAATTTGTTAAACCTCATGACTTTGACCATTATATATATATATATGTATATATCATTTGACATGGAATTAGAGTCCATAAATTACATGCATGTGCCATCCTTGAAGATATGAAGTTTGGTAACTTGTGTTATGAGGTTGTCAAGAAAAATGTGAAATAATTTGGGGTTTGAATTATGGTTTTGGACAAATTAGACTCAATTTGCTTATGTCCTCGTGTTGTATAAAGATTTCCATGATTTTGTATCAAGACATGGGCTTTGGACATTTGAAGATGTGTTTTGAAGCTTAGACAGAATTCTGAAAAACCCAGAATTCGACCCGTCCGCTCGAGTGAGAAAAGTCTCGCTCGAGCGTGAATTTGTAGCTCCCAGAAGTTTTGCAGAGATTGCACGGTGGCTCGAGCGGCCAAATTTGCGCTCGAGCGTACCCTGCTTTGCATGACTCTTCGCTCGAGTGTCAATAGTCTCGCTTG
Organism: Camellia granthamiana; assembly: GCA_036172215.1. Lineage (NCBI taxonomy): Eukaryota > Viridiplantae > Streptophyta > Magnoliopsida > Ericales > Theaceae > Camellia > Camellia granthamiana. The sequence continues at coordinate 163,037,634 of CM069903.1, read as the reverse complement.
AGCGTAAATTACAAGCAACTAGAACTTTTGCAGACTAAAGGGGTTTGCTCGAGCGACCAAAGCTGCGCTCGAGCAGAAAGCCCTATTTCAGAAATTTTGAAAGATTGTTTTATGTTCCTTTTTCCGTTCTCTTTCATTTCTAAGCACTCTTAGGCATGCATTAAACATTATAAATAATTTAAAAGGATAAGAAAGAGGCCTAAGAGAAGTAGATAAAATTAAGAATGGATTGAATCGTTTGTGACTCAATATGTTATGTAATGTGTAGGGTCAAGTGCAAGGACAAATCCACCAGCAGAACACTATGAGTAATATCTTAGTAAGAATGTATAGAAGTATGCTACCTTTTAGATGCTTACTTCTTTCTGAGTTTACGGATTTGTTAATTTGTATCGGATATCCATTTGATATGTTTGAATATTTTGATGAGTTCGACAAAGTGATGCAATGGGCCTGAGGCCGTTTGATATGTTTGATATAGATAATTAGGCCAAAGGCCGTTTGACATGAATAATTGAACCGAAGGCCGTTTGATATAGATAATTAGGCCAAAGGCCGTTTGATATAGATGATTGGGCCGAAGGCCGTTTGATATAGATAATTAGGCCAAAGGCCGTTTGATATAGATGATTGGGCCGAAGGCCGTTTGATATAGATAATTGGGCCAAAGGTCGTTTGACATGAATAATTGGGCCAAAGGCCATTTGATACGAACGATTGGGCCAAAGGCTGTTTGATATAGATGACTGGGCTAAAGGCCATTTGACATGAATGATTGGGCCAAAGGCCGTTTGATATAAATGATTGGGCCAAAGGCCGTTTGGCATGAATGATTGGGCCAAAGGCCGTTTGATGCGAGCAAATGGGCCTAAGGCTGTTTGATATGCTTGATATGCCTATTACGAATCTTCATTCATGTAACTTCCTTATTTGATATTATTCACTGGGCTTTCACTCACTCTCATTCATGTGTATGTAGGTGAGCAAAGAGACGTCCAAACCCAACCTCGGTGAAGATCATAAGAGGAAGTCAAGTTTTTGTAGAGTCAGCTCGAACGTCTCATGCATGAGACTTGTTTTGTTTCTTTTGTTTTCTCTTTGTTACCTTGGTGAATATATTGGATCACCATGTACATAAGCTTTTTGTTTGGCTGACTGTATGTTTGAAAGTTCCTGGACATATAAGATGTTAATTTTGTCTATATGTGTGAGTTATTATGGAATGTTTGTTTTACCATGTAAGCACAGCTCATCGGACAAAATTTTTGAATTTGCTTCTGTTCAGCCCCATTATTGTTATAAAATATGTCTGATTTTGTTTGAGGCCGTAGGTAATCCCTAGATTACTGGCCGATTATGACCATAATCGTTAGGGGCGGGATCGGGTCATGACAGTTCGAGCCTGAGCTAGAGCCAGAACCAGAACCACTACCAGTGAGGGTACGGCCATTTGATCTGGACAGGTACCATCCCCGGACACATATCTTGCCAACTGGTGGCATTAGGCGCTTTAGCGACTTCGTTCTCGGTGTGTCGGAGGACCTCTTGCTGAGGGAGTCGACTTCTTATCTATCATCCATCGCCGTTGAGGTACGAACTCTGTTTTCATGCATTTCTGCCTTTCTTTACTTGCATTTCTTGCACTGCCTTTTATTTGATTGTACTTTCATCACTGCCTTATCTGATGCATCTATTCTTTGCCATAGGGTGAGTCTCGTGCCTTTCGAGGGTACGGAGCCACGACTGCACAAGACTGGTACGACGAGCTCCCTGCAGAAGTTCGCGACATTGTAGACGAAACCGGCTTCAGCCTATTCTACTCCGGCCTAACGCGGGTTATCGCGAACCGTCCTCTTCTGGGCGCACTTGTGGAGAGGTGGTGGGACACCACCAACTCTTTCCACTTTTGTACGACCGGGGAGATGACGATGACTCCCTATGACTTTGCCATGATCACCTGCTTAGGAGTAGGGAACGATCTGATCCCTTTCGATTCAGACATGGGGGAGTGGGAGGCAGCCTGGGTTGAGTTGCTGGGAGCGCACCCACCCATATACCAGACAGGCATGGTCAGATATACCTGGTTCGCCGAGCAATTTAGAGGGAGCGAGCCTGAGACAGTAAAGGAGATGGAGCAGTATGCTAGAGGCTTTCTGATGTTTGTCTTCGGTACCACCTTGTTTTTGAACAGGTGGAACACCGTAGGCTTATATCTACTAAGCACTCTGGTGATCCTTCCCTGGGTGCGCTTTTATGATTGGGGCGAAGCCGGCCTTGCCACCCTATATGGATACATGAGCTCGTTCTCCCGTCTGAGAGGAGACTTGGTGAGTGTAGCTTAACTTTTTTGCGTCCCCTTTCGAAAGGTTTGAAAGAATCCCTACAGTTCGAACTCCCGCAGTTCTGAATCTAATCTCACAAGTGCAATGTCAAATTGATAAACACCAAAGAGTCCAAATTCGGCAAATCTTTTGGAAAATCGATTTTGAATCAAAATGCCAAAAATGGACTGCTTTGCCAGATATAGAGTCGCCACCTAAATATTTTATTTTGGGGAAATTTAGAAAACTCATGACTCGTGCCAAAGGCCACATGTCCGTCATCACCAAGATTGTCTCAGTTCAGGAACTTAGGTACGAGGGGGGAAGGTCATGAATACATTTGAGCACCCCTGCTTGCCCGATCAAAGATCGGCCTCTACTAATCATGATATGATTTTTATCAACATTATATGCTCTTATTCCGGTTTATTAGGCTAGCATTACTATGTGATGCGCACACACACAAGTATAGACTAACTTTGCAAGAATTGGAACATCTCGAGTCATGTTCATTTTGAAAAATTGTTTCGAAATATGTACCACTTAAAAAAGTGATCGCATATGAACATTACTCAAATTATTCCAATTCAAGCAATAGGCCTCCATCTACAGGTATTCAAGCAGTTTATCAATTAAGCACTTAGCCTCATGGCAAACATGCTGGACATGGCAAAAATGGCAATCACACTCACGTAATTATGCTAAAGCGAGTAAGGGCTTACCTAGTACTCTAAGCCAAAAGAGAAATGAGTTTGAAAAATACATGATTCCTAACTATGCGATATGATTAATGCAACACATGCGATATGCAACTAAATAGGCTCGGCTACTTAACATGGCATTTGAAACAATTAAATAACATGCGGTATAAACACGTATTCAAAGAAGTGCTAAACTAACAATGCAAGTTAGAATGATGAACCGAGCCCCAGTGCATGCAATACAAGTGGATGCAAACATGGAGGATGCTAATTGAAACGCGATGTCCCTAAACTAACCATCATAAGCAGTTAAATAAAAGGGAGAAAGATGTGGGGTTGGAAGACATACACATTATTACATTACGCTCTCACGAAAGAGAGCCCAAATGAATAAACTAAACTAATTAACTAACTAAGTTAACCTAATTAAGCTAACTATTACAAACTAAAATGAATAAACTAGCTAAGCTACTTAACTAATTATTACAACAAATTAGTTAACTAACTAATTAAATAATTACAACGCAAGTGTAATTAAAATGAGTAATTAAACTAAACAACTAACTACTACGCCTCGGGAAATGAGGGATGTGCATGCGCGTGCTCGGTTTCCACCCGAAAAGACCACCGTTTTTCTTTTGAATGCCTTTGTTTGCATAGTTGAATACCAACACTATTGCCCACTCTGCTTTGCCTTGCAAACTCACTGCTGAATTTTGCATCAGTGGCCGGTCGGCCAGTGATGAGGATTGCTGGCCACCAGTGATGGCCGACCGGCCATCAAAGGTGGTCTACTGGCCACCTGTCGGCTATGAAAAGTGGCCTGCCGGCTATGAAAAGTGGCCTACCGGCCACTGCTGCACAGGTTCATCTTGCTACAACAGAGGACAAATAGAGCATATACAAGGTATTTCAAGGGCTTATTTGCACAACTCACCCCTCCTTTTCATAAGCAAATCAAAGGAGTAGCAAGTTCGGTTCACAAACCATCAATAGATCCAATTTCATTGCATGATGGCTTGTGAAACCAAGTGTGCAAATTTAATAAATGCAAAACAAGACACAAACCTCCTCTCTTTCATGAATGATCAAGGGAAGTGGTGACCTTGGAACTTTGAATCATTTCATTAGTAATGAGTATGAAATTGTTCAAGTTTCCATGTATTCAAATAACGTCTGATTGAACACAACCAAATTGTTATCTTGCTCACTTTTAATTCCAAGTTTAGTTACTCCATTTTAGTTACCTTTCCATCCTTTAATTCAATTAAGTCCAAGGGTGAGTTTAAGTCCTCTAATGGAAAGAAGACTCAAACCAAAAGTTGTTTTAGGTATAAAAGAGACATCATACTGTTGGTAATGAACCCCCTAAGGGATTAAACCATTACGCATGACATCTCAATCTCATGCTTTAAACAAACAAATAGTTTGAACCACTTTCAAAGCAAAATAAAAAGCCAAGAAAGGAGGGAGGTTGCAGAGATGATTAAGTGCTGAAAATGAATGAGAAAAGCATAAATAAATGCTATCAACTCAAACAAGATGGTGTCTAAGGCTTAGAACACTAATCTCATGAGGACTATTACACTATAAGCATGCAAAACAAAGCTCAAATGCAACCAACAGTCCAAAATAGTGCTAAAATAGTCTAAAATAAGTCCTAAAACATGTTGGACTTGAGCTAAAAATAGCTAGATTAACATGCTAAAACATGGCACAAACTAGGCTAGTAAGCAAGACACAAGGAGGGGAGGCTAACCCCTCCAAATTTGAACTTCAAAACATGATTTTGACCATTTAAAAAGCTCTGAAAATCAGTGTTTAAAAGTTTGGAAAAAGATAGTAAAAGGGTGCGAAACACAAGGGCAAAGGCCTCCAAAATAAGGTACAAAGAAGAGCTATCAACCCCTCAACCTTTAATGGCCCTAAACCCAAGCTTCAACCCCAAAAATATATAGTTTTGACTGCCCAAAACATTGGAAAAACAGTAGGAAAAATAATAGAGAAAGCAAGCAAATAGGTAAAGTCTTATACCTCTTAAAGAAAAGAAGCAATTCCAAGCAACAAAACCAAGTAAACACACCCTCTAGAGCTCAAAACAAGCTCAAAAGTACCTCTAAAAGGTGAGAAGATTTGGTTAAGGGTGTATAGGCAAAGGTTAAGGAATTGTAGGCAAAAGTGTAGAGGCTCAAAAGTACCTCTAAAAGGTGAGAAGATTTGGTTAAGGGTGTATAGGCAAAGGTTAAGGAATTGTAGGCAAAAGTGTAGAGATTTGGTAAAGAGAGAAAAAAATTTTAGCTCAAAATTTTCTAACCTTAAAACATAAGAAAAGGCCCTCTTATATATAGAAAATATGAAATTCCCTCAAGGAGATCCAGCTCTACATATGGGGATAGATTCTTGTATCTGTGCAAACAGCTGGCACAACTGGCATAAAATATCTACAAAATACACTGGTGGCTAGCCCACCATCAGTGGTGGCCGGCAAGCCACATCGGTGGCCAGTAGCCCAAAAGTGATAGCCGACAGCCTCTAAAAGTGGCCGGCAGGCCATCAAAAGTTGCAGGCTTGAAGAACCAAGGCTTGGTCTAAAAATGAGGCAACAAGGGTGCAGGGTTTGAAAGGCTCAAAGTTGTGGCATTCCGCAGAGGACTTCGAGCACTTGGCAAGCATATAAACTCATCATCGGGTCTGCATGCAATGGTGTCCAAGTCGTAAGGGTCGTCAAAAATAGGGTGTCTACACCCCGGCTCTAGCTTATAGGCCTCCGGTTTAACTCCCCGTAGGAATCTTTCCTTTTGATATCAATGAAATTGATCCAGCCTTGGTCAAGATTGCTTGATTTGAGAAAGCATTGAAGAAATCCCAGGGCTTCAACTCTATTCCAGATATCGAAGACGGATACACCAAGGCTTCGATTAGATTACTGGAGAAATTTAAGATGCCCCACATCGACAGATTCGATAGAAGTGGGGATCTGATTATGCATGTCCGGTTGTTTTCAGATGTATTGAGGCCTATGGGTTTGTCTCGGGTGAAGAAGCTCTCGTTATTTGGGAGAACCTTGTCTGATGTGGTGGCCATCTGGTACGCTAAGTTGGAGGACTCGACAAAGCAGAATTGTCAGGAGTTATTCGAGGCATTTGTCAGCCAGTATTCATATAACACCCAGATAGAGGTAACCATCAGTGAGCTGGAGGCTACTACCCAGAACCCCAAAGAATAATTCATTGATTTTGTCGTTCGGTGGAGAGCGAAGGCAGCCCAAATGACAAATAGACCTGTTGAAAGAGAACAAGTCTGATTGGTAGTCCAGAATCTTAAACTAGATATGCTGCAGAGGATGATAGTGGCACCGTTATCTACCTTTGCTTCTTTACATGAGTTGGGGGTTCAAATTGAGAGTGCATTCAAAAAGGGTATCATCCACAGAACAAGTGAACCTGAACCTGCTAGAAGGTCATTCTCTCGAGATACAAATGCTAGCAATAACACTATTCAATGGCCTGCGGATGTCAGTATTGTTGTTTCACTGGCCAAGACGGTTGTTCCCTTTGCTACTACCATAACCTCACAACCTTCACAAAACACCAACCCATCCTGAAATTGAAGAGTTTTTACTCCCCTCTATATGAGCCCAGCCCGCACCCTCAAATTATTAATGGAAAAGGGGCATCTCAAGTCTCTTGATCATTGTCTACTTCTGGACCCATTGCTACCCAAACATGACCCTACCCAGTATTGCATCTTCCACCAACAACATGGCCATCCCATGGACCTGCGCTACTGTTTACGTCATGAGATCCAGGATCTCATCGACAACAAAGTCATCGCCCCACCCGCTAAACGAATTGTAACAACTAACCCACTTCCTGTACATAACCAAATTCCCCTGTCCAAAAACATTAACCACATCCATACACTACCACCCACCTTCAACCCTAGCACATACATTACCTCATTCCACCTACCAAAACTGGAGATGGTTGTTCCAGAAGGCACAAACATGTGCATGATGGATCTAACACCACAAACCCAATCCAGGCCCGTAGTAGTAGAAACAGAGAAAAAAAAGAATGTATTGAAGACAAGGTCGTCTGATACCTGTTTCATAGAGGAAGGGGTCTCGCTTGTAGAGGAGTATGATCCCAGTTTATACATTGTGGCCGTCGATCAGCCAAAGCCAGTAGTCATCTTGCTAGACTTTCCAACATTAATGCTATTAGGGAGAACCAGTTAGGGCAGAATCAGAACGATTGGCCAGAATAAGGCCTAAATGACTTAGCTGAACTGGAAGAAGACCTGGCCGAACTGGAAGAGGATCTAGACAACCTCTACTTCTTTGAAGAAGAGGACACAAGCAGTGTACAATTGGGATGGTGCGATCCGAGCCAGCCGGAAACAAGCAATGGATGGTTAAGTGAAGAAGAGTTAGATGTGAAGGAATAGATGAGAGAAATTGTGAAGGAAAAAGAAATTGGTGCTAGTGGTAAGGTTGAGGCTGCACCTTTGATTGAGAAAAAAACAGGGACTGGAACAATTTCAAAAGGAAAGGATAGAAGAGATCCAGACGAAGATAGCTCTAGAGCAGGGAAAAGGAAAAGATAAAGAAGAACTCGAGACAACGGTGGGTGATGTCCAAACTACCAAAAAGGTTGAATGGGAGCCCACTGACCAAAAAAAGATGTTGAAGAAGCTCAGAAAATATCGAGATGCAGAAACCAAGACTATGGTAGAGGAAGAATGGTATGATGATGAGGCGTGTGATGTTAACATGCTCCAGATAGAACCTGATGCTAGCCCGGCCATGACTGCAGGAGAGTGGTGGGAAGACAGCGACCTAAGTCATGCGTACACTGACGAAGGGTAGAAAGTTGATACCTCGGATAACACCTGGTATACTAACGAGATCAATCACATGACCCGAAGTGGTTGGTATTTCAAACCTGCGGCCTTAGATTAGCCGAAGTCTTCCAACAAAGAGTTTGAGAGATCAAAAGAGAAGGATGTTGAAGAAAACCTGGTCTTGAAACAGCTTAAGAAGATTCAGGCGGGTATATCAATCTGGGGGCTGATAATGGCTTCTCGGGAGCATAGGCAAGCACTGTTAGAGGCAATGAACTGGACCAAATTGCCTATCGACACCACTATTGACCAATTGGTATCGTTAGTTACATCTAGGGATGTTACGCCAGTGATATCTTTTACAGATAAAGAGTTGCCACCTGAGGGTGCCAACCATAACCGACCCTTATATGTAACCCTGGAAAGTCAGAAAAAGTGGATTCTGATGGTGTTAGTAGATACTGGATCGGCAATCAATGTATGTCCAGTGAGGATTGCCTACACCATTGGTTTAAGGCCGGAAAAATTTACACCTACGACTCAGGCTGTCTGGGCTTATGAAAATACAAGCCGAGATGTTATCGGAACTTTCAAGAGCCATACCCTAATCGGCCCGTCCGAGCACAAGGTGGAATTCCATGTAATAGATGTATTGGCCACGTTCAATCTACTATTGGGAAGGCCCTGACTATATCAGATGAGGATTGTATCATCAATAGTCCACCAGTTAGTAAAGCACCCCTTCAAAGGCGGGATTGCCACTATGTACAGTAATTCTGCGATCCATTCTCCCTAAGGAACCACTACGCAATCATTGGAAATCATACATGGGGATGAGGACGTGTTCTTTTTTGGCTTCTCTCTGGCAGAAGCCCTAGTGGTCTAATCTATCATGGTTGAGGGCGATGGAAACTATGTGAGTGCGTAATCCGTCTACATGATGAACAAACATGGGCATATGCCCGGATCAGGACTGGTTAGAAGTGGCAGGTAGAGAGGTACTGTTGGTAAGGAGATGAGTCACAACCCCCACGCTTTTGGGCTGGGATACAAACCTAATGCTAAAAATTGGCAAAGAAAATTGTAGGAGTTGAGAGGAAGGCTAAAAGCAAAGAGGGATGGGAAGCAATATGAGTTAGTCCACAAACCAATACGGGGAACCTTGAACAGATGTTTTGTCCGCCAAGGAGAAGATTTCCCCTTCTGTGAATTTCCAGAACCTTGGTATGACTGGGAAACAAAAACAAGGTATCCGAGGTTCAAGATCTTTTTCGGACACCAGTTACCAGAAGAAGAGGATGAACAAGTGGACCTGAGCCCTAGAACAGATCAAGGCGGGACTGCAAGCCTGGACATTGAAGAGAAAGAGCTGTTGGGAAAAACATTGGCTAACCTACTGGTAAGTTTTACTGCTAAAGCTGAATCCATTAACTTGGGGGATAGTTTTATTATCTCAATGATCGGGGATAACCCAGCAGCAGATTTCTCCAATCTTATCGTGGATACGTCTGAGGCTCTACGCCTGGTCTGGAAGTTTGAGCAAGGCATCATCGGCAGTTCTAGATCAGATAGTGAGTTTGGATCTGATTCCACTAAGTCTGTGGAGTCAAAGTCAGATTCGAGTTCCTTTGAGTCTGGTACTTCTGGGAGTGGGAGCCTGGATACCAAAGTTCTGTCTAGGTTGTCTTTTAGTTTTTCTTTCCAGTCCACTGTAACCGAAGATCCAGACTTTTGAATGGAAATGTTGTGAACTTTGCTTACTTTTCTGTGCCTTCGGTTTGTTGTAATGATCTTGATTTTCAAAACTTCGACTTAAACGAAGAGGAAGAAATTTCTCAGGTTTTGAAAAATTTGGTTGATCATGAGGAGGAGAGGTGTGTTAAGCCCTGTATAGATGAAATTGTATCAATTAACGTGGGTATTGAGGAAAACCCACGCTTGGTCCAAATCGGGTCCACATTGTCTTCGAAGGAACGCGAGCGTTTAATCGCTTCATTAAAAAATTTCAAAGATGTTTTCGCATGGTCTTATGAAGACATGCCTGGAATCAACCCTTAGAGCACAGATCCCTCTTGACCCTAAGGCCCAACCAGTGAAACAAAAACTGCATAGAGTTCGCTCAGATTGGGCTTTGAAGATCAAGGAAGAAGTTACCAAACAGAGTGAGGCAAGGTTCTTGCTTGTATCTGAGTATCCAACCTGGTTGGCCAATATCGTCCTGGTACTGAAGAAAGACGGCAGAATCAGGGTTTGCGTCGACTTTAGGGATTTGAATAAGGCTAGTTCGAAGGATGATTTTTCACTGCCGCATATTGACGAGTTGGTAGACTTCATCGCCGGCCACACGCTGTTATCATTCATGGATGGGTTTTTCGGGTATAACCAGATTCTGATGGCACCTGAGGATAGAGAAAAGACCACATTCACTACTCCGTGGGGTACCTACTGCTATCGAGTCATGCCGTTTGGGTTGAAGAATGTTGGGGCCACTTATCAAAGGGCTGCAACCACCATTCTGCACGATATGATCCACAAAGAGGTTGAGGTGTATGTGGATGACATGATCGTCAAGTCCAAAGAGCGAGAAGGCCACTACACCACCCTGAAGAAATTCTTTCAACGAATCAGGGAATAAAGATTGAGGTTAAACCAGTAAAAATGCAACTTCGACGTAATAGCAGGGAAAATGCTGGGCTTCCTAATGACGCAGAGGGAAATCGATGTGGATCCTTCCAAAATCAAGGCCATCTTAGAAATGCCACCACCAAGGACTAAAAAAGAGGTGTGCGGCTTTCTAGGTAAAGTGCAATTTAGAAGACGGTTTATTTCCAAATTAACCTTCACTTGTGAACCACTATTTGGTCTCCTAAATAAATGGAGGAAGTTTCAATGGGATGATCACTGTCAGTTTGCTTTTGAACAAGTCATGCAGTACCTACAGAATCTGCCTGTGTTATCACCGCCAGAATCGGAAAAACCGTTGATTTTGTACCTATCAGTGACGAACTCAACCATGGGGTGTATGTTAGTTCAGGAGTCGGAGGCCAAGGTAGAGAAAGCCATTTACTACTTGTAGCTTAACTTTTCGTGCCCCCTTTTAGAGGACGAATAGCCCTACAGTTCGGACTCCACTTGTGGTTCCAAATCTAATTTCACAAGTGTAATATGAAATAATAAAAACACAAAAGAGTCCAAATCCGGCAATTCTTTTTTGGAAAATCAATGTTTTGAAACAAATGCCAAAAATGGACTGCTTTACCAAATGACAGAGTCGCCACCTAAATATTTTGGGAAAATTTAGGAAACTTGAGACTCGTGCCAAAGGCCATTAGTCCGTCATCACCAAGTTTGTCTCGGCTCGGGAACTTAGGTACGAGAGAGGAAGGTCATGAATTTAGCACCCCATTCGCCCGATCAAAGATTGGCCTCTACTAATCATGATATGATTTTTATTTACATTATATGCTTTTGTTCTGATTTAGCTATTTTTACTATGTGATGCGCACACAAGGTATAGACTAGTTTGCAAGAATTGGAACACTTGATCTCATGTTTTGTTTTTAAATTATTTTGTAAATTTGCCACTTAAAAAAAATGGGCTTAAAATGGACATTTAATCAAACCATCCCAATTCAAGCAACTAGCCTTCATCCACAGGCATTCAAATAATTATATAATTTAAGCAATTAGCCTCATGGTATTTATGCTTTGGACATGGCAAGACAAACATCCGATGCAAGATGCTAAAACATAAAAGCTCACCTAGTACTTCGAGCCAAAAAAGGTGAAATAGTTAGAAAAAGATGCGTGTTCCTAATTTATGCAATATGACTAATGCAACACACACATTATGTATTTTTATATGCTCGGCTATGAACATAGCACATGATTTCATTCAAAACATGCGAGATAGCACGTATTCAAGGAAATGAATTTAGACATTGATATCGGGTTAGCATGATGAGCCGAACCTTATATGCATGCAAGACAAATGGATGCGAATCATAAGAATGCTAATGAAACGTGATGCCCTATACTAACCATCGTAAGCAAATAAGTAAAAGGGAGAAAGACGTGGGATTGGAAGACATATATATTATTACAATATTGCCCTCGTGCAATCAAAGTCCGAAAAGTCCGAATTAAACTAATTATTACAAAACCGAATGAATAAATAAGCAAGGCTAATTAATTAGCTAACTATGCTATTACAACAAGGATAACCAAGATAAATAAACTAGCTATCTAAGTTAATTAATTGCAACAATTACGAATAAATAAAAAAATAATAATTAACAAGGCTAACTACACTAAACAACATTAAATTAAATTAATTACAATGGTCATAATGTAAGTGAGATTGCGCAAGGGTTGCATGCATGCACATGCACAATGTTCAAGAACAGCCCTGTCTCCCCCAAGCTTGCTATGTTTCACCTCAACCACTGCCCTCTGTTTTCTGCAAAAATACACTGCTAACCAAACTTTGAGGGTCGGCCTTCAATGAAGCTCGGCCGGGCGTAGAGAAGGTCGGTCGTGCCTTAATTTTGTGCAAAACTCTGTTTTGTGTTCTGAAATGAAAACAGTGCAAACAGAGTTGTTCAAGCTCTATTTGTCCCTTCCTTCCTTTTTTGTCATGGAAGAGCTTCGAGAGAAGGTTGGAATTGTTTCCAAAACCATCAATGACCAAATTGATTGCTTGATGATTTCTGATACAATTATGGACAAAGATCAATGAAATGCAATGAATATGACCACCCCTCCCTCTTATCATGGAATGAACTCAAATAGGGAGGTAGAGACGCTTCAAGAATCATCAAAATGCCATGAATTAGCGCATGACCATTCTTGACTCGATTAACTTGGCATAACGTCCAGCCAAGCCTAAGCAAGATGACTCATTTTCTTTATATGTGTTGATTGCTTTTAAACCAATTCTTTTAGTCATTTCCATTCTTTAGTCCATTTGTCCGAAGTGATGATTAAGTCCTCTAAAAGGAGAGAAGCGTCAAATGGGAAACAATTCTCAACATGAAAGAGAGATTATGCCGCTGACAATGAATCTCCGTAGAGATTAAGCCATTAAGCGTGAATCTCTAATTCATATGTGGAATAACCATCAACCGTTTGAAACAACTCTCAAATGCTAGAAAGTAGTGGCAAGTTAATTCTTAAAATGAAGTTATTACCATGGAAATTAAACAAAGAAAGGCTAAGAGCAACATGATGCAAGCTATATACAAAGAACAATGTTACAACAAATGAACAAATCAAAGCTTGGACCAATTAAATAAAGTAAGACAACCCTAAAACAACCTATAATAAGCCTAAAATAGTGGCCGAAAATGTAAGAAAAGAGCTCAAAAGCTAAGCAAAAGCAAAGACAGTAAAGCTATATAAGCAAAAAAATAAGAAGGGATGGCCAACCCCTCAAATTTCAAGACTTCAAATCATGTTTTTTGGCCTTAGTTAAACTCTGAAAATCAGTTCAAAAAATAAAGAAAAAGAGTGTAAAAGGACCAAGGGTTGAACTACAAAAATAGGTGCAAATAAGGGTGTTAACCTTACCACCTTTGGTAGCTTGTCCAAACCCAAGTTTCAACACTTAAAATGGATGTAAAATAGCCCAAGAATATAAGAAATAGATAGAAATGAAGCAAACAAAAGTAAGAACAAAAGTTACAAGCTTATACCTCTCAAAATGGAGTAAGCTTTGGTTGGTGATCAAACTCACTCTTGACACACTCTCAAGCTTGAATTATGCTTCTCAAGGGTCAAACAAAGTTCTAAGATGGTGAGTCAAGGTTGTGTATGGTGTATATAGATGATACAAGGTTGGTAGGTTAACTTAAAGGTAGTTTACAATGGAAGAAGGAGGAAGGAGGAGCCCTCTCTATGTGTATAGGCTTTCTTTCAATTGTTTAACCCCCAAAACAGAGGCATATGGTTGTATTTATAGAATTTGAGCACCAAAGGTGATAAATATCTTCAAAAATGGACAGCTGGTGGCCTCCCGTCCAAAACAGTGTTTCTCGCTACTAAAGCCCGACCGACCCTCAATAGCCACGGTTGGCCCTCAATGAGGCACAGCTTGGCCTCAATGAATTCCCCTGTTTTCATGTTTCAGCCTCAACACAGGGTGGTACAAGGTGTAAAAATGAATTTCTTGGGTATGATTAATGGGAATATAGAAGGTTTGGGGTTGTTTCAAAGCTTGAACAAGACTCCTTCTTTGAACCTGGAAGTACGTATAATACCACTTTCATCATCGAGTGTTCCGAGTAAAGTGCTCGAGCCTTGCGGGCGGTCAAAAATGGGGTGTCCACAGTTGCCCCTCTTTGACAGAGCTCGAAGTCATAACATGACATGAGTGAATGTCAAAGCCCAGAGACGACCCGTTTGACAAGGCCGCAAGGCTCGGGTAAGAAATCAAGACATAAATGTAAAAATTGAACTCGGGGGCAAAATGCAAAACGAAATGCAGCAATTAACTTATGATCATGCAATGAAACATAATGTAAATGAAGCAGTGGAACAATGCTACAAAACAAGAATGCAGCGCTCAAAGACAATGCAAAATAGACCTCCTTGTATTTCATACGGAATGAAGTGAATAAAACAAACACGCTTCGTCTGAAAAACACAAAGAAAACACAAACCAACCTACGTCTCACGTAGAAAGGACATAAGAAAATACGGACCTAACTATACTTCGCATAGAAAGGGGGAAAGGGCGACATAACCATCTGGCGCGCCGCGAGGTCTCAACCAAGATCCTAACGCATTGCACGCGAGAGGAGGAAGGGTGGTGTGAACAACAGGCACACTTGATGTTTTTAACTGGGGTACAATCCTAACGCGTCACATGCGAGAGGAGGAAATGGTGGTGTGAACACCGGGTGCACCCGATGTTTTAAACCAAAAGTACAATCCTAAAGCGTCACACGTGAGAGAAGGAAAGGTGGTGTGAACACCGGGCGCACCCGATGTTTTTAACTAAAGGTGAAATCCTAATACGTCACACATGAGAGGAGGAAAGGTGGTGTGAAAATCAGGCGTACCCGATGTTTTTAACCAAATGGGCAATCCTAACGTGTCACACGCGAGAGGAGGAAATGTGGTGTGAACACTGGGCATACCTAATGTTTTTAACCAGGGGTACAATCCTAACGCGTCACACGCGAGAGAAGGAAAGATGGTGTGAACACCAGGCACACCCGATGTTTTTAACCAAAGGTGCAATCCTAACGCGTCACACGCGAGAGGAGGAAAGGTGGTGTGAACACCGGGCGCACCCAATGTTTTTAACCAGGGGTACAATCCTAACAAGTCATACGTGAGAGGAGGAAAGGTGGTGTGAACACCGGGTGCACCCGATGTTTTAACCAAATGAGCAATCCTAACGCGTCACATGCGAGAGGAGGAAAGGTGGTGTGAACACCAGGTGCACCCGATGTTTTTAACCAGGGGTACAATCTTAATGCATCACATGCGAGAGGAGGAAAGGTGGTGTGAACATTAGGTGCACCTGATGTTTTTAACCAAAGGTGCAATCCTAACTCGTCACATGCGAGAGGAGGAAAAGTGGTGTGAACACCAAGCGCACCCGATGTTTTTAACTAGGGGTACAATCCTAACGCGTCACACGCAAGAGGAGGAAAGGTGGTGTGAACACCGGGCGCACTCGATGTTTTTAACCAGGGGTACAATCCTAATGTGTCTCGCGCGAGAGAAGGAAATGTATAAACAAATCGCATAAGTAGGAATTAGAAACAAACACGAATCCTACACAAAGAGGCGTAAAATAAAAAATAATCAAAGCAGTGTAGTAAAATGAAAACCAATTTACCCACGTGTTAAAACAATGAACACAGCGCACCGTGTTCCAATTGGGTTGTGAAATGGGTGATGATGTTACTGTGGCACGAATGATTTTAACTGGAACTCCTCTAAATGAACCGTACATACAATATCGTCTAGTTACAGAACATAAACTACACAGAATAGCTTACACAAATTAAAAGCTTTGAACGAATGAGTAACAAGCAAACTTTAAATAAATAAAATAAATAAAATAAAATAAATAAAAACCAAACACAAAGGCACTCATGTAAGTAACCAAAAGAAATCCCTTCCTTTCTTTTACATTTCTTTTTTTCTCTTATTGTTCATTATTTTCTTCATTTTCTCTCTTATTTTCTTATTTTCACTGTTTTTCTTTTTTCTTTCTTTTCTCTATTTTTTTTCTTTGCTTTCTTTTTGAACCCTCTCATTTTCAACTCCATAAAACAAGAAATAAATAACAGAAAGGAAGAGAAAGAGGGAAAGAAAAAAAAAAAAAACTGTGCTGTGTTGTCATTGAGGGTCGGCCGAGCCTCAATGAAGCACGGCCGGGCATTGAAACAGCCGCCCGGGCCTCGAAACAGCCGACCGGGCCTCGATAGCAACAAGGGTAGTTTCGGCCTTTCAGCGTAACTTATGTGTTTAAAACATCTCCAAACCCTATTTCCTCATACCTCCTTGCCCGAAATCACTTCCTCTTTCTCTGTAGGTTTCCTCTCTCTCAAGATTTCCTCTTTTCCTTGCGTTCTCCAACAAACCTCGCCACTTTTTCTTAGAAACTCTTCCTCTCCTCTACATTTTGAACCGATTGGATTTTGATTTGGCTAAGTGTTAGGGTTTCTCATTGTTTTGCTTTGTTTCTCACGAGTTTTCTTGGCTTTTTGGGGACTCACTCTTGTATTTTCATTTTCCCCTCTCATTTTCTCTCTCCTAGGGTTTAACCCCTCACATTTTCTCACTTTCTCTTCATTTCCCCCATTCTTCTCC
Organism: Camellia granthamiana; assembly: GCA_036172215.1. NCBI lineage: Eukaryota > Viridiplantae > Streptophyta > Magnoliopsida > Ericales > Theaceae > Camellia > Camellia granthamiana. Next base: position 163,020,938 of record CM069903.1, on the reverse strand, counting down.
ATGGCTTGTGACGAAGTTCTGATTCTAGACCCCGCCATTGGTATTGGGGCTGCTCTAGGTGCAGACATGGAGGTCGAGGACCCTCCTGCGTTGCCTCCCCTCGTTGATCGACCATTTAACGGGGCCACATACCGACTACGCACACATGCTTCACACCCGGGTGGGATTTTGAGATTCAAGGGCCTCATTCCCAGGATAAACGAGGATGTCTTATTATGAGAGCCCACGGAGCACTTGTCTGCCGATGCCTCCACGATAAGCAACTTCCCTTTGTTTTGGTGTATTATTGAAACTCACAAACTGCCCATTAGTTAAATGCCATATATTTCCCACTGCAGGTGATAGCCAGGAGGAGTGGTGGATACAGATCCATATCCGGTCCCCGGCGCTGGTACGAGAGACTGCCAGCGGAGGTCCACACACTAGTTGACGCAGTTGGCTTTGGACCCTTCTGCTAAGGGCTCATACAGATGAGAGCCGAGTTATTGCTATACGGGGCCTTGGTTGAGAGACGGTGGGACACCACAGACTCATTCCACTTTTCATCGATCGGGGAGATGAATCTGACCCCGTACGACTTCACGATGCTCATCAGCTTGTGGGTTGGAGTTGGCAATCCGATCCGTATGATCCAGACATGACGTAGTAGAGAGCCGCACATCGCCAACTTCTTAGAGCGATCCCGGACATTACCAGCCATGGGATGGTGAGGTACAGCTGGTTCTGCGAGTACTTCTCTGACTTTCAACCCACCACTCCAGATGAGGTCGCCTGGTACACCCGTGGCTTCTTTATGTATCTCCTCGATACTACGCTACTTGCGAACAGGGAAAATACTGTGGGGTTATATCTTCTAGGGGCACTAGTGCACCTCCCTCAGGTGGTAGAGTACGATTAGGGTGGCGCTGGTCTGGCTACCCTATACTGTTACATGAGCTCCGTCTCCCGCCGTAAGGCGGATTCACTCGACGGCTATTGGAGAGTCTGGAAGGTATGCCTCACACTTATCTTTTCTGTTCATTCTATTCATTTTTGCATTTTCTGCTCATTTACATTTCTTGCTCATTTTCCGCTCAATTACTTAATCCATCTTTTCCTGTTTGCAACTCTGGGTTTACACCTACTTCACTTTTCTGGCTCTGGTCCCAGTGAGGTCGATCGAGTTGTTAGTACCCTACTCACGGTACTACAACTCCCGATTTGAGCGCCGTTGCTGCGTAGACCAAGATTTCTCCTATTTCTGCCGCTTCTTTGACACGATCACTGCGGACCAGGTAACAAAATACCAATCTTTGACTATTATATATTGTAAGCACACTGCACCATTAGCACACTGCACGGTCATTCTCATACTGTTGCACCTGTACTATATTGCCATTCTCATAATATATTGACTTCTCACATTGTACTGATTTCTTGCACTGCACTAACATCTGACAATGCACTGATTTCTGACACTACACTAACATCTGACACTGATTTCATAGGTCGATTGGCATCCTTAGGTGGGCATTCCCTAGGTGTTGAGGACGATCTACGTCACTGCACGACATGCCTGCACCATGCGGATTTTATTCGAGGGCCCCTTTGGCCGGGCATACTACTTGGGTGAGAGGTTCATCCGCCAGACGCGGGGAGTCGCTGATCCTGACATCCCACATCCTCCTCCTCCGATTATGAGGGTAGTTAATGAGCTACAGGATGGTCCTCAAATCGAACTCCTGATGTTAAGAGAAGACGATGATCATCATCATGAGCCTGGTGACTTCACTACCTTCTTACACACCCGAGTGATGGCGCCTCTTACCCTAGGCGTGGCTCAAGCTATGCCGGAGGTTGTTATCGCTGCTGCTATTGCTGTGGTTGGTGATGCGCCTGCTGGAGGTGCCCTTGCTGTTGCTCCCATTTCTGGATTTCCTGTGATCCCCACTGTGATCATGTACATGCGTCCGGATGGAGTGATCGAGTAGATCCCATTGGAGCACATCGAGGAGAGGGACCGCAGGCTAGTGTTTGCTCCTGGCGTCGAGCAGGTACAATATTCCTCTATGTCTATACTGCACTATGTCTTGTTTTCTACCATTTCTATACATTATTTACTATTACTTCTGTCTGCCTTTCTCAGATTATGTTCCTTTTGTAGGTACCTCAGGTGTATGCTGATGACCTTCTTCGTACGATCGACTATCTGCTCCTTATGGTACGGAGGAGGCAGACCGCCTTGGTCTTCTATGGGATCAAGGTACATACTATCTGTAGTCTACTGTTGTTGCCATACTGTACACTCTTGTTAGTTCATACTGATACCTGTCTTTTTTTCAGCTTGAGCCAACACGAACAATGCCTGTAGGACCTTCCGCAGCTAGTAAACAGAGACGGGCCCAGTGAGGGGCCGAGGGGGAGCCGATCAAGGGAGAGGCCGAGTGAGGTAGCGCTCGCTTTTTGAGGACTCTTTTGACGGGTCTACGACCCCTGAGGATGAGGGAGAGGAGGTTGAATTGCAATCCAGCAGCCCTAGCGATGACAGTGATACACCTCCTCCACAGCCGAGGAGGAAGAGGGCGATGATGGGCTATTGATGAGGATGATGATTTTTGATTTAGTTTTTTTAGTTTAGTTTTTTTTCTTTGTTGTTAAAGACTAGCTTCAGATAGACCCTTTTGTTTTTTGTTTGAAAGATTTTCTTTTGTTTTGTTGCCTTGTAAAACGATGATCGGGGTTGGACCCGTTGGTTATAAAAAATAAGTTTTTGTTGAATGCTTTCCTTGCGCAATGTGATGAATGGTATTTGTATATGATGAATGGTGTAATCCTTGCATGATAACTTTACATAAGACTTGCTCTTGCATTCATTTGAATCGGATAACTACCCATAACCAAACAAAATTGTGAAATACAACTCAATAATAAGAAAACAAAATAAAAACAACTTAAAAATATCAAAAAAAAAAAAAAAAACACTTGCTCAAAACAAAACAAGACGCAAAATACAACCGTGGTATGTCAAGGCACAAGTTGGCCTTTCCTGTAACTGCACTGATTTTGAAACATCATTTAGACCCAGTCGGGCCTTAATATCCATGGCCGGGCTTCATTGATGCACGGCCGGGCCTCAATGTGAGATTGGTCAGTGCTGCCCAGCTGTCATGCATTGCTCCTTCCCATTTTCTATAAATAATGTTCCCATGCTATTTTTTTGGCAGAATAACAAGTCTTTGATATTTTGCTCTCAAAATGGAGACATTGTGCAACAATAGGCTCCAAGACTGGATAGCCACTCTGGACGGCTTGGAAAAGGTGAATTTTCACGGTTTTGGCCTAAATGCCCTTTTTCCTCTGAGTTGCACTTCTCTTTGCTTTCCATTCCTTCATGCCGCTGTTCGATGTTGGAACCCGATCACGCATGTGTTTCAATTCGGATTTCAAGAGGTGTGTCCAACACTTAAGGAATTTCAAGCATTGATGGAATCCCGAAGCGACGAAGAAATCATACCGCAGCCCCGTTTTGGCCATACCCAAGCTTTGGGACAGATGTGTGGGTTAACATTACTTGAGGCTTAGTCTTTGGTACATAATGGGGACCTAGATATACCCGGTTTAGTTCATCGATTTCCGTTGTTGGAGACAGGAGTGACCTTCTTTGGTGAGGCCGCTAGCAATATGCTCTCTGTTTATGCCTTCTTGCACAATTCCTCCTTGCCCCTAGTTTCGGCGGAGTTAACATCCGATTGATCGAAGTAGCTCAACGTTTGAAAGAAGGTAAGAGTTGTATGGGTTTGGTATTGGCTGAAACCTTAATGGGTTTAGATGTCTTCCGCCAAGGAGAAACCACCCGGCTAGTAGGGAGTCCGCAACTTCTCCAGGTATTATTTTCTACCCTTCTAATTTATGATTCTTACATCACTCAACACTCATTCCCTATTTTTCTCTCATAGCCCTTCTTTACTTTTCTCTCATCGTACGCCTCTCTATTCTTTAATCTCTCTTATTTTTCATCCCTTCCCAGGTATGGCTTATGGATAAACTGCAAGTAACTGCTCCTTGTCCTGAGTATTCAGCCCGAGCTTACTTCTTTTGTCAATGGCTAGTGGATTTCCCCTCAGAGGGTTTATGGTGTAATTGGATGTGCAGCCAGTCCCCAGCTGACATAACTTGGAGTTGGCCTTGGCTTAATTTGGCTGGGATGAGCTACAACATGTCCCAACAGTTGGGCGTAGAGTTGATTGGCCTTACACATTGCATATTCTATTTTCCTCTCCGGTTTTGACGTCAATTGGGGCATGATCAGATATGACTAGATGAGGGGGTGGAATACACAGCTTCATTTCCAGTTCATGCCTCGCACCTACCCCGGTGTCTCGCAGCCTGGAGGACAAGAGAGATTCTGGCCCCTGCCATCAGTTTCAGTTACACCTTGTCTGAGAAGTGTTTGGCTTGGCTTGAAGAGGAGGCAGAGTTTGGACCATCTTTGGCGTAGAGCCACCTGACTTAGCTGTGCCCCTAGTTTTACCGTTTTGATCTTTTCTTTTCAAATCTAAAGATGTAAAAGCAACTTTGATCTGAATCAAAGAGTTTGGAGAGTGTACTTGTGTTTTAATCAATAAAATTAAAGTTGCGAGTACTGAAAATTTTCCTTTCGGTCCCAAAAATGGGTCCAGATTGTAAAAGGGTAAAAATTTGAACAAAATCAACTCTTATGAAAACTTTTCAAAACAATTTTCGGAAATGATCACCACCTGACACGTACAGAGTTGATCCTCGAGATGTACAATCCTAAATCAAAAGAAATCATAATTGCCCTTGGCTGCATACCATTACTGTTGTTCTATACTCAGCTTTTCTGCCCGAAATACAGAGCACAACCAAACTAATAGATGATGAACAAGGATGACCTGTTCAAGAAAACGGATAGAACAGTTGAACTGGAGATAGTTACGGCCGAACTTCGAGATGAAGTTGCCTACGTATCCCAAAAATAGGAATCAGGCCTTACGTTGTTCGGTTTGGGTTCACTCGAGTATTAACTCTCTCTTTTTATGCTCTAACTTTTACAAAAGTCGCCCTTTAGGGTTTTCAACCTTACGAGCTCAGTTTTTCTTTATTTCTAATTTTTCATGCTCTAATTTTTGCCTAGGTCGCCCTTTCGAGTTTTCGGCCTAGCGAGCCTCTCAGGGGTAATATTTCTTCAACTTGTCCATGTTGATTGGTTGTGAGAACTCCAAGCCATCCAAGTCTATAAGAATGACCGCCCCTCCTGACCAGATTGACTTGATGATGTAAGGACCAGTCCAATTAGGTTTGAACTTGCCCCTAGGGTCGTGAATGGGAACTCAGTTGTCTTTCAATACCATGTCCCCTTCTTGAAGATTTTTGGACTTCATTTTCTTGTTAAAAGCCCTAGTAATCCGGCGTTGGTAGCCCTAGACATGATACAATGCTCTTAGTCTTCTTTCATCAAACAACATCAACTCCTCAAACCTACTTTGCTTCCAATCTGCCTCTACTATCTGATACTCAGCCATAACTCGTAGCGAGGGCACTTCAATTTCGATCGGCAAAACAAGCTCCATCCCGTAGACAAGAGAATAGGAGGTTGCCCTTGTAGATGTTCGAATTGAGGTTGTGTAGCCCCAGAGCGCAAATAGCAATTTATCTGGCCAGTTTCTATAGGTTTCCACCGTCTTCTACAGAATTCTCTTGATATTTTTATTTGCAGCTTCGACAACTTCATTGGTCTGCGGCCTATAGGTTGACGACTTATGGAAAGCCATGTTATATTTTTCGAGCAAATCTATCACCTCTTTCTTGAAGTGCGTCCAATTATTGGAGACAATCTCATTGGGCACTCCGTACCTACAGATGATATTGTTTTTGATGAACTTAGCCACATGCGATGCTTTCAACACAGAGTGGGACTGGGCCTCCACCCATTTCATGAAGTAGTCGATTGCTACCAAAATAAACTCATGCTCGTTTGACCCTTTTGGTGTAATTGCACAGATAACGTCTATCCCCCAAACTAAGAATGGCCATAATGAAGTCATATTGTAGAGTTTAGACGGTGGTATATTCATACAATTAGCATGAATCTGGCATTTGTGACATCGCCAAACAAAACCAATACAATCCTCTTCCATGGTTGTCCAGTAGTAGCCCTGTCTAAGGACTTTTTGGGTGAGCATCACACTGTTCATGTGGGCTCCACACTCTCCTCCATGGATGGCCTCCATTAGGCGCTTTGATTCTTCTTCTTCAACACATAGCTTGTGCATTCCCAGATGGCCTCTTTTATACAGTTTGCCTCCGCAGATAATGAATTGAACGGCCAGACGCCGTATTCCCCTTTGTCCTTGGCATTTGCTTCTGGCAGATACGCCTCATTTTCCAGAAAATTCAAGATATCATAATACCAAGAGTTCTTGTCTGAAGCCTCATATATTGCAGCAATGGTTTCGTAGGCCGGCGTGTACTTCTGTTCAATAATGATTCAACGCATCCTGACTCCCAATGGAACGTCTACCATAGAAGATAGAGTTGCTAGTGCATCAGCAAATCAGTTGTTCTCTCTTAGCAAATAGGTAAACGTTAACTTCTCAAACCTTGAAATCAACATATCCAAGACCTGATGATAAACCTTCATTTTCTCCTCTTTAACCCACCAATCTCCATTGGCTTGAGACACAACCAAGTTCGAATCCCCAATGACGTCCAACATTTTTGCCCCTAGTTCTAGGGCAGCTTATAAACCAACAATACACGCCTCATATTCCATTTCGTTGTTAGATACTTTGAACCAGAGTTTAAAAGCTAAGGGTATATGGGAGTCATCAAGTGCTATTAACAACACACCGATCCCATAACTCTATTGATTGGCTGCTCCATCAAAGTACATCGTCCACGTTTTCTCCTCTATTTGCAGAATATTTTCATCTGGGAAAAGGTACTCCACCGCTTCATCCCCCTCTACTGGGTGATCTGCCAGGAATTCCACTACAGCTCTCCCTTTAACAGACTTGCGTGTAACATATGTAAGATCAATTTCGGAGAGAAGAAGCAACCAACGTGCTAGCCTACCCGTAAGCGTTGGTTCCTCAAAGAGATATTTGATGGGATCTAATCTCGAAACTAGGATTACAAAGTGAGCTAACAAGTAGTACCTCAACCTCCAGGTAGCCCATACCAAGGCTAGACAAGATTTCTCAAGGGAAGTGTAACGGGTTTCGTAATCCAGCATTTTCTTGCTCAAGTAGTAAATGGTTTTCTCCACTTTGGCCTCCCACTCTTGAGCTAACATACACCCCATAGTTGAATTTGTCACTGATAGGTATAAGATCAACGATTTTTCTGGTTCTGGCGGTGATAACACAGGCAGATTCTGCAGGTACTGCTTGACCTATTCAAAAGCGAACTGACAGTGATCATCCCACTAGAACTTCTTTCCTTTCTTTAGGAGACCAAATAGTGGTTCACAAGTCAAGGTTAATTTTGAAATAAACTATCTTATGAATTGCACTTTATCCAGAAAGCCACGCACCTCCTTTTTAGTCCTCAGTGGTGGCATTTCTAAGATAGCCATGATTTTGGAAGGATCTACCTCAATTCTTCTTTGTGTGATTAAGAATCTCAGCATTTTTCCTGTTGTTACACCGAAAGTGCATTTTTGCCAGTTCAACCTCAATCTATACTCTCTGATCTATTGAAAGAATTTCTTTAAGGCGGTGTAGTGGCCCGTTCGATCTTTGGACTTGACAATCATATCGTCCACATACACCTCAACTTCTTTATGGATCATGTCATACAGAATGGTAGTTGCAACCCTCTGATAAGTGGCCCCAGTATTCTTCAACCCAAATGGCATGACTCAGTAGCAATAGGTGCCCCACGAAGTAGTGAAAGCAATTTTCTCCTTATCCTCGGGTGCCATCAGAATTTGGTTATACCAGAAAAATCCGTCCATGAACGAGAGCAATGCATGGCCCGTGGTGAAGTCTAGAAACTCATCAATATGCGACAGTGGAAAATCATCCTTCAGACTAGCCTTATTTAGATCCCTGAAGCCAACACAGACTCTGATTCTGCCATCCTTCTTTGGGACTGGAACAATGTTAGCCAACCACGTCGGATACTCAGACACAAGTAAGAACCCTACCTCAATCTGTTTGTTAACTTCTTCCTTGATCTTCAAAGCCCAATTTGGGTGAACTCTACACAGCTTTTGCTTAATTGGCCGGGCCTCGACGTTAAAAGGGATCTGGTGCTGTACAATCTCAGGATCAATTCCAGGCATATCTTCATAGGATCACATGAAAACATCTTTGAAATTTTTTAATAAAGAAATTAAACGCTCGCATTCCTTCAAAGATAGCGTGGACCTGATCTAGACCAAACGCGGATCTTCCTCAGTACCCACATTAATTGATATGATTTCATCTATACAGGGCTTAACACGCCTCTCCTTCTCATGATTAACCAAAACTTTCAAAACCCGAGGAATTTCTTCCTCTTCGTTTATGTCAAAATTTTGAAAATTAAGATCAGTATAACAAACCAAAGGCACAGAGAAGTAGGAAACATTCACAGCATTCCCATTCAAAAAGCCTGGATCTTCGGTTACAGTGAACTCAAAAGAAAAACTAAAAGATGACTGTAGACACCCCATTTTTGACCGTCCTCAAGACTCGGTTGTGCTTGCAGGTACATCCAGTCACAAGTTCGATTGCTCGTCGGGTATTCGACTTTCGCGGCGGAACGTCACAGGTTTGTGCTTTCCAAACCCTGTATCCTTTTTGCCCTATTCTTGGACCATGACTTGGTCTTTTCAGAATGTGTTTCTTGGTGCACTGTCGGCCACCTTTTGGCCCTACCGGCCTTCACTTTGTTGCTGCCCGCCATTGATTGAGCCTGCCGGCCATCAATGAGCCACTGCCGGCCATCATTGATGGCTGGCAGAACCCCTGTCTCATCAGGTTTCACTCCAGATCTTTTGAGCCAGTTGGAATCCTTTCATCTTCCCTCCATACACGTGTATGAAGGGATGAAGCTCTTGCCAAGCTTCTTGGAGAAGCTTTGCATTGTTTTCCCTCTATATAAGGAGAGAGCCTCTCTCCTTAGCAGAGGTTCAGCCATTTTAGAAGAGATATAGCTCTCTCTCTCTCTATATATATTTCTTACTCTCTCTCTCTATATTGTTGTGGTTTAGTCCATTTTTCTTGCACTTTTACACTACAACACATAGAGATACACCACCACCATTGGACTGAGGTTCTTGGGAAGGTTACTTGAGCTCTAAAAGTGAGTTTTTGGCCCCTGAGGTTGCTGGTTTCGAAGTTGGTCTTCAAGGGTGAGCTTCTTCCCCTTTTTAGCACTTTCTTGTACCTCATTTTGGCCATACTTTCATATTGTTTTAGGCCTTGCTTTCAACTGAAAAAAGTCTTTTTTTTAAGTGCTTTTGAAGTTTGTTTAAGGTCTTTTTGGTGTTAGGGGTGCACAACCCTCTTGTATGCTTTGTTTAGTCTTGTTTTGAGCCATGCTTTAAGGCCTTCGAGCTAGCTAAAATCCAGTGGATTTTTAGTGGTAGGCATGTGGTTTTGAGGCCTCAAATCAGAGGGGATGACCCCCTCTCTTTTGGTTTTTGTTTGCTTGCATTTTTGGCCTTCCAAAGGAGCATGCCTCTCTGTACTTTTGAGGCTTGGTTCAGGCCCTTTTTTGTGACTTTTAGGACTTCCTTGGCTCTTTCCATGGCTGGTTTGATCACTTTTTGCATGCATCTTGTATGTGTAGGGTAATCCCATTTGTAGCTCATCAAAGTAGCATGTTTGCCTAGCTTGTGTTGAGTCCATTTCAGTAGGTTTTTGGTGATTTTTTACCATGCCTTAGATCTTTTTTGGGTTGGTTTTGTCACTCCATGCATGTATAATACACTTGTAGTGTAAATCTCATAAACTAGCTTTATATGCTTCTTGCTTTAGCATGTCATCCTAACATATGTTGAGTCCATTTCAACATGTTTTTGGTTATGTTTTTCCATGTCATGACTCTGCCCATAGCTAGTTTGGTCATCCTTTGCATGCTCCATATACTTCTAGAACAAATCTTGCTTACTAGCTTTATGTGCATGATGTTTTGACTCATCATCCTAGCATATTTTGGCTTTGCTCCAGCATGATTTTATCCTTGTTTTGGGCTGTTCTAGGACTATTTTGGGCTTCCATGGCCATATCACTTGTGTTTTGTATAGCTATAGTGTAAATGCTTAGGCTAGCCTTGGGTTTTGAGGCCCCTACCATGCCGTACATATGATGTTTGCATGCTTTGCCATCATTCTAAATGTTATTTCAGTCCATGAAATGTAGTCTTACACTTGCATTTGACATGCCTTTAATGCCTTGAAGGCTTGACTCTTTATGCCTCAAGAATGAACTTTTGTGCATGCCATTGAGCCTAAGCCTTTGGCTCATCATATCAGTGAATTTTTGGTCTTGTTATACCATGATGTAACTCTGTTTTATGTTGTCTAAGTCATGCCATGTTTGGTTTCAATAGGTGTAGTGCATTGCCTCTTTTATAGCCTTGCATGCTCCATGTTTTTAGCCTTGTGTTCTAGCTTGTGTTGGCTAGCTTCGAGTTTGTTTTTGGTCTTGTTTGGACCTGCCTTGGGACTGTTTTAGGTTCCTTTAGCCCTTTGGGGCTAGCTTTGTATGGCCATGGCTTAAGTCCCTTTGCTAGTTCTTAGCTTTCGAGCTTCATGCATGCTATGCTTGTGTTATGTGTGTGATTTGGCATCATTCCTAACATCATTTCAGAGCATGTAGTATTGTCATACTTGCATGCTTTTCACTCCTCAAGTGTGCTTAAGAGTTGCATCTTTATGCCTTAATTCTTGGGCCTATTGGCATGCATGCTTGTCTAGCATTTTGTACCATCAATTCAGCACCCTATTGGCCACTGATTTGGGCATAGTTGAGGTCTGCCCATATTGGTTTAAGACCATCATTGCATGTTGTTGCATGCTTGTCTTGCATATTGTTGTATGCTCGCTTTATCTTTGCATGTTGTCGCATGCTAGTTCCATTACATATTGTTGCATGTTTATTACACTGCATTTTGCATGCTTAAGTCATATTGCATGATTGCATGTTCAAGTTAGCATTGTGTATGCCATCCTTGCATTGCATTGTTGTTTGTATTAAGTGTTAATCCGAGCACGAGAAACGAGGGATGTTTCATACTTCAAGTGATGAAACGTGTCTCAATTCTCGGTCGCCGACGCTCTTGATTATCCACGATAGAGTTCTAGGCTTTATGTGTTTATTTGTGCATTCATTTCATATTGATTTGCACAAGTTGGATCTTTGGCCATAATGCATCGGGATGCGTGATTGATGGTCTTGGATTTGATTATGCCTCTCCCTTGATGTTTCGAGGTGATATGGGGTGGCATAGTGCATACATACCCTTGGGAGACTCTCCCTTTTCTCTATTTTGTGTTCTGCTGCAGCTTGGTGTCCCAGCACATCAGTGGTCGGCAGTGCCTTGCAGATGGCCGACAGTCCTTCATCCTTGGTCGGCAGTGTGCCATATTTGGTCGGCAGGTGGTCGGCAGCATCTTCCCATGGCCGGCAAGCCACTGATGCACTCCCCAACATGTTTTTGGTAAGTTTCAGCAGCAAGGTCTCAAGGACGCCCTGCAGACAAAGCCTCTAAAGAGCAACCAGAGAGCTTACCGGGACGGGAACCGAGCATGCATGTTCACCTTCTTCAACTTGCTGAGGCAACATTGTTTAAATTGCTTACTTGTTAGTTAGTATTTGATTTTGTAATTTAATTCGTTAATTTGTTAATTAATTTAAGTTTTGTAATAATTAGTTGTAGCTAGTTATTCATTCGGTTATGTAACAGTTAATTAGCTTGTTAGTTAGTTAATTAGTTGGTTTGTATTTTTTATTCGGACCCTCCGTCGAGAGGGCGAATTTTGTAATAAGTGTGCATGAGTGTGTGCATGTCTTCCAACACCACGTCTTTCTTCCTTTTACTTAACTGCTTTTGATGGTTAGTCTTAGGGCATATTTTATTTAGCATCCTTATGCTATGCATGTTTGCATCATTCATCCGTATTGCATGTACCGGGCTCGGCGCATCATACTAACTGCATTGTATTTCAATTTCAAGTTGAATACATGTATCAAATGTTGCATCTCACATGCCACTTTAGAATAGCCGAGCCTATTTCTAGTTGCATTTTGCATGTTGCATTAGCCATCTTAACATGAACTAGGATCATGCATTGATTACTAACTAGTTTCTGTTTTGGCTCGGAGTACACTGTGAGTGCTTATGCTTTAGCATACTGCATGTGTGTTATTGATTGCCATAAAAGCATGCTTGCCATGAGGCTAACTGCTTAGTTGATTAACTGCCTGAATGCTTGTAGGTGAAGGTTGGATTACTTGAATTGGAACGATTCATTGAAATATGTGTTTTAGCCTACTCTCAAGTAGCAAACTTCAAACCATTTCCAAACAAACGGATATGCGATGCTTTGTTCCAAATTAGGCGATCTAGTCTATACTTGTGTGTTGTGCGCATCACATAGTAATTCTAGCTAATTAACCGGAATAAGAACGCATGTGTTTTCAGAAACAAGATATCATGTTTAGTAGTGGCCGATCTTTGATCGGGCGAGCGGGGGTGCTCATAGATGACCTTCCCCAATCGTACCCAAGTTCCCGAGCCGAGGCAACTTTGGTGATGACGGACACGTGGCCTTAGGCAACGAGTCAGGGTTTCCTAAATTTCCCCAAAAATAAAATATTTAGGTGGCGACTCTGTATCTGGCAAAGCAGTCCATGTTTGGCACTTCTTTCTTAAAAATCAGTTTTCTAAAATGATTTGCCGGATTTGGACTCTTTGGTGATTTATCGGTCTTGCATTGCACTTTGCGAGACTAGATTCAGAACCGTGACAATTTGAGTCCGAACTATAGCATGAAGCCCCCGAGGGCGCGCCTACAATGACTTGGACAAGACTTTGGTATTCGGGTTACCACTCCCAGAAGTACCAGACTCAGAGGAAGTCGAATCTGACTCCGATTCCACAGACTCAGTGGAATCAGATCTGGACTCACTATCCGATTCAAAACTGTTGATAATGCCTTGCTTAAACTTCTAGACCAGGCGTGGAGCCTCAGATGCATCCATGATAAGATTGGAGAAATCCGCTGCTGGGACATTCTCGATCATTGAGATAGTAAAACTATCCCTTAAGTTGGTGGTCTTAGCTCCTGCAGTGGAACTCAGTAGTAAGTCAGCCAGTGTTTTTCCCAACAGCTCCTCTTCTTTAATGTCCAGGTTTGCAGTCCTTCCTTGATCCATATCAGTGCTTAAGTTTGCCTGCTCATCCCCCCTTTCTGGTAACTGGTGCCCAAAAAAGATCTCAAACCCCAGATACCTAGTCTTTGTCTCCCAGTCATACCAAGGCTTCGAGAATCCACAGAATGGGAATTCTTCCCCTTGGCGAACAAAGTGTCCGTTCAGTGTTCCCTGTATAGGTTTGTGGACTAACTCATACTGCTTCCCAGTCCTCTTTGCCTTCAGCCTCTCTCTCAACTCCTGCCCTTTTCTTTGCCAATCTACAGTGGTAGGTTTGTATCCCAACCCGAAGGCATGGGGGTTATGACTTACCTTCTTAGTAACAGTACCTCAATGTCTGCCACTTTGGCCTAGTCCCGACCCGGGTATATGCCTTGTTTGTTCATCATGTATATGGATTACACACTTACATAATCTCCATCGCCCTTTGCCATGATGGTTTGGACCAACCGGGCTTCTGCCAGAGAGAAGCCGGAAAGGAACACATCCTCTTCTCCATGTATGATTTCCAATTATGGTGCAATGGTTCCTTGAGGAGGATGGATTGCGGAGTTACCGTACACGATAGCGATCCCGCCTTTAAAGGGGTACTTTACTAACTGATGTACCGTTAATGATACCGCCTTCATCTGATGTAGCCAGGGCCTTTCCAATAGCAGGTTGAATGTGGCTGAAACATCCATGACATGGAATTTCACCTCATGTTCGGACGGGCCGATCAGGATATTGCTCTTGAACGTTCCCATGACGTCCCGACTTGTATTATCATAAGCCCGGACAGCTTGGGTTGTGGGTGTAAATTCAATCGACCTCAAACTGATGGCATAGGCAGTTCTGACTGGGCATACATTGATCACCGACCCGGTATCTACTAATACCACCGGAATCCATTTCTTATGACTTTCCAAGGTTACATACAAAGGCCTGTTATGGTTGCCACCCTTAGGAGGCAATTATTTATTCGTAAAGGATATTACTGGCATGACGTCCCCAGAGGTGACCAACGACACCAATTGGTTAGTGGTAGTGTCAATGGTCAGTTTGGTTTGGTTCATTGCTTCGAGCAGGGCTTGTCTATGTTTCCGAGACGCCATTATCAGTCCCCAAATAGATATGTCGTCCTGAATCTTCTTTAGTTGTTTCAAGACCATGTTTTACTCAACATCTTTCTCTCTTGCTCTCTCAGCCTCCTTTCCAGAGGTTTCTGGTTGGTCTACCATTGCGGGTTTGAAGTACCGACCGCTCCGGGTCATGTGATTGATCTCATTGGTATACCAAGTGTCATCTGGGGTATCAGTTTTCCAACCTTCGTTAGTGTAAGCATGACTTAGGTCACTGTCTTCCCCCCACTCTCCCACAGTCATGACCGGACTGGCATCGGGGTTCCATCCGGAGCATATTAATATCATGCGCCCCATCATCATACCATTCTTCTTCCACCACAACTTGAGTTTCATCATCCCGGTACTTTCTCAGTTTCATTAACATCCTCTTTCGGTCATTGGGATCTCATTCGATTTTTCTAGTTATCTGGGTATCACCCACTATTATTTCAGGTTCTTCTTTCCCTTTTCCTTTACCTTGCTCTAGAGCTATCTTCGCTTGGATCTCCTCTATCCTTTTCTTTTGAAACTGTTCCAATGCCTGTTCCTTCTTAGTAGGAGGTGCAGCCTCAGCCTTACCCTTAACAGCAACTTCCTCTTCTTCCCCCGTCTCTTCTGTCTATTCCTCTACAACGGACTCTTCCTCACTTAACCACTCATTGCTAGTTTCTGGCTAGCTCAGGTCCCACCATCCCATCTGTACACAACTTGTATATTTTTCCTCAAATAAGTAAAGATCTTCCAGATCCTCTTCTAATTCTGCCAGATCCTTCTCTAGGTTTACTAAGTCATTCAGGCCTTACTCGGGCCACTCATTCTGATTCTGCGCCATTTGGTCTTCCCCTATAGCATTGATGCTGAGAAAGTCTGGCAGTATGACCACTGGCTTTGGCTTATCGATGGCCACAATGTATAAGCTAGGATCGTACTCCTCTGCGAGTGAGACCCCTTTCTCTATGACACGGGTATCAGACGACCCTGTCTTCAGTGCATCATTCTCTTCCTTGATTTCTACTGCCACGGGCCTAGGTTGGGTTTGTGGTGTTAGATCTATCATGCACATGTTTGTGCCTTCCGGAATGTCCACCTCCTGTTTTGGTAGGTGGGATGAGGCAATGTATATAATAGGATTGAAGGTGGGTGATCGTGTATGGATGTGGTTAATATTTTCGGGCGAGGGGACTTGGTTATATGCAGGGAGTGGGTTGGTTGTTACGTTGGGCTTAGAAGGTAGGGCAATAACTTTGTTGTCAATGAGATCTTGGATCTCATGATGTAGACAGTAGCACATATCTGTGGAATGGCCATGTTGTTGGTGAAAGATACAATACTAGGTAAGGTCGTGTTTGGGTGGCAATGGGTCTGGAAGTGGACGGTGATCGAGAGGCTTGAGATGCCCCTTTCGGATTAATAGCTTGAGGGTGTGGGTTGGGCTCATATGGAGGGAGGTAAAGACTCTACGGTTTCAGGGTGGATCGGTATTTTATGAAGGCTGTGAGGTTATGGCAGTAGCAAAAGGATCAGCCATCTTGGCTGATGTGACGACATTGCTGACATCTGCAGACCGCAGAATAGTGCTACTGCTAGCATTGGTATTCTGAGAAAACGGCCTTCTTGCGAGTTCACTTGTTCTATGGATGATACCCTTTTTTAATGCACTCTCGATCTGGACCCCTAGCTTATGTAAGGAAGCAAACGTGGACAACAGTGCCACTATTATTCTCTACAGCATGTCTGGCTCTAGGTTCTGGACCACTAGTCAGACTTGTTCTCTCTTGACAGGCCTATTTGTCATTCGGGCTGCCTTGGCTCTCCACTGGGTGACAAAATCGATAAATGATTCTTTGGGGTTTTGGGTAGTAGCCTCCAGCTCACTAATGGTTACTTCTATCTAGCTGTTATATGAGTATTGGTTGACAAATGCCTCAGATAGCTCCTCTCAATTCTGTTTTGTAGAGTCCTCCAACTTAGTGTACTAGATGGCCACCACATCAGATAGGGTTCTCCTAAACAATGAAAGCTTCTATGCCCAATACATCTGCAAACAACCGGACATGCACGATTGGATCCCCACTTCTGTCGAATCTGTCGATGTGGGGCATCTTAAATTTCTCGTGTAATCTGACTAATACCTCAGTGTACCCATCTTCGATATCTGGAATGGAGTTGAAGCCCTGGGATTTCTTTAACCCTTTCTCCAATCTAGTGATCTTGACCAAGGCTGAATCAATTTCATTGATATCGAAAGGAAAAATCCCTGGAGAAGGTTGAACCGGAGGACGATAAGCTGGAGCTGGGGAAAACAAGTCCCGAGGATCTGGGATAGATAGATTTTCTGTTGGCGGGGGTGGATGTGGGCTTGGCTGAATAGTAGAGACCGGATGCACGGTTGATGCTGATGCCCCAGATGTACGTCGTAGATTGGCAATGACTTCATCTTGTGTAGCTATCCTCTGGTTTACAGTATCCATAGTCCTTTGGACAACAATCGTCATGGCAGCGAATTCCTCTGCGTTTGGTGCTGTGTTCTGCACCATTGCTAATTTTGATGAACTTGATGCTGGTGAATTGATTGAATGAGAATGAGTAGGCGTTTGTGGGGTATTTTGTACTGATACTACTGACCATCTGTTTCTTCTCTGTTGAGTGATTGTAGGAAGCGAGACTAGCACGGGTTGACCACCAACAAGGTCTTGAGCTTTGCACTACCTGCTGAAACAAGTCCACACAACTTGGGAAATATCGGGTCTTTCTGAGGCTATGATGGTCAACTACCCAGCCAAAAGAAAGAAAGAAAACAAAATAAAAAATCGGACAGCACTTCGGCCCCAATTCACAATAGTCAAGACACATAGCTGAACTGTAATCCCCACTAAACTCTCTTCTCAAACTCATACTGATATGAACCATCTTGTACAGCTTCACTGTAAAAACACATATCAAGTAAAAAGAACCAAAACACCCCTATGAGGGGGTAGGGTTACCCTATCCTAGATTTTTGGCATGATCTAGGTTGCACTATTTCAAACAACAAGTTTCACGACATCCTACGAATGGGTGGCATCCTGTCCTAATTTGGAATAGTCACTATAGCTTCACTATATGTAACGAGGTCGAATGGTCAAAAGGGTACCTCAACAAGAATACCTAATATACCTCTCACACCTAACACCGAAACGTGAAAGGTGGATCAAGCGATACAACAGTAATCCAGATCCAAGGGTTGTGTTCCCAACATGGTAGAGTCCATGACCGGTCAGCCTTTTGGCAAGCATTTTAGGTGAGTATAGACACCCCATTTTTTACCGCCCTTAAGACTTAGGCGCTATTGATTGTTTACTTGGTGATGAAAGTTGTGCAGTGCCAAAGAGTCGATTTCTTCAGTAGGGAGAGAGTCAAATCCCAACTTCATACCCCCTTTTGGACCAAAATAATCTTGATCAAAAGATTTTAGACCTTGAAACCCTCTCTTTCAAAATAGTTTTTGAAAATGTTCCTACAATGTTTCGACGCTCGCATTTTGTTAAATGTTACGCTTTTCGGTAAACCAAGTGAGGACAAGTGGAAATGAATGAAAGAGAGATGAAATCTTTGAAAAATCTTTCAAAACACCATGTTTAGGGGTTTGGAGTTGAAGAAAATAGGAGAGGAGAGAAGAAAACTAGTTTGGGAGAAGTTCGGCATGAATCGGGGTAGGACCAAAACCAAGCGGCTTCACCAAAACAGGCATAACTTTTTTCACAATTGTAATTTTGATGCAAGGCTACCATAATTGACTGACCAGGAAAAGTGGCTGACCAACCACAAAGGTCCCAAACTCAGATATTTTGAAGATCTTTTCCCTCCAGCTGTCCTACACTGCTCCAGATATTTCTGAATTGAGATATTTCGACCAATGCTCATATATTGCTATATATTGAGCCATATCTCTCATTTTTTAAAAAGGTTAGAACATTGAAGAAATTTTGGGAGCCTCTCTCTCTAAAAAAAGTCCTCTCTCTCTAGAAATTTCAGAGCTAAATTTCAGCCTTTCTCTCTAGTTTGCTCTCTCTCTTGCCCTTTTGTGCATAGAAGTAGAGAAACATGCCTAGTTTGCCTATGCATCCTTGATCAAAGCTGCCTATTTTTGGGAGGAGGTTGCTTGAAGCTTACTTGGGACGTTGTTTGAGCTCCAAAAGGTGATTTGAGCTCATATTTTTGCCTGTTTTGGTGCTTGGCTTCAAGAGGTATAAACTCTACCCTTTAAACTTGTTTTGCATAGCTTATTTTGCCATCTTCTTCAACTACTTTGGGGCTGTTTTTGGGGTGTTTTTGAACTGAAAAAAACTATGTTTTTCAGTCCTCAAAGTGGTGGTTTAAGCCTTGTTTGGCTAGGGGGTGTTTCCTCCCTTTTGCTCATTGGCTTGTAAAGCCCTTTGAGCTATCTTTCAAGCTTTTGAAACAATATTTGTTTGGCCTTTCTAACACTAAAATCCAGTGGAATTTCAGTGGTATAAATGTGATTTTGAGGTCCAAAATAGGAGGGGGTGGTCCCCTCTCCTCTTGTCTTGTTAGCATGTTTTGTTGGCCTATCAAATGAGCATGTATTTCTCCCTTTTTGAGGCTTAGTTTGAGCATGTTTTTGTGACTTTTTTAACATGTTATAACTCTGTTTTTAGTTGGTTTGATCACTTGTTGCATGCTCCTTACACTTGTAGTGTAAATCCTCTTTGCTAGCCTTGCATGCCTAATGAGTTAGCTTGTTATTCTAGCATGTGTTGGCTTAGTCTCAGCCCATTTTTGGTGTTTTTTGGCATGCTTTAACTCTGATTTTGGTTGGTGAGTTCACCTCTTGCTTGGTTTTTGCACTTGTAGTGCAATCATGCTCACTAGCCTAGTGTACTTGGTGTTTTAGCCTTCCATTCTAGCATGTGTTAGCTATACTCCATGCATGTTTTTGGCATTGTTTTGACATGCTTTAGGAATGTTTTGGGTGTTCTTGGCCTTTTGGGGCTTGCTTTGTATAGCTATAGTGTAAATGGCTTCACTAGTCTTGAGTTTTGATGCCCCTACCATGCTATACTTGTGATGTTTGCATGCCTTGGCATCATTTGGCATGGTATTTCAGAGCTTATATCTTTGCCATATTCTTATATTTATCACTCTTTAATTGTGTTTAAGAGTTGTGCCTTTATGCCTTGTTTATGAGCCATCATATGAGCATGCATTTCTAGCTTCTTGTGCCCAAGTTTCAGGATGTTTTGGCCTCTATTTTGGCATGGTTTAGGTCTGTCCATAGTTGGTTTAGTCATTTAGGCTTGGTATTGCATGCCTCTTGTGAAATGCTTTTTACTAGCTTTGATGTTTTTGGCCTTCAACATGTTATGCTTGCATTGTTTGCATGCTTTAAGGTCTTTAGCATCCTTTTTCAATGCTGAAATGTATGCCATTGCATGCCATCTTTCATTTGTTATATCGCTTTGAAAGAGGTCTTAAGCCTTTTGTTGGTTTGAGTGTGAAATCGAGGCGTTCATGCCCAATGGTTTTAGCCTTCTTTTGAAGGTTTCTACTAACCAACGGCATGATGCTTCTTTCATGCTCAAGAAGCTTATGGCTTGGTCTGTCTTTCCAATTAGAGGACTTCTCACTTTTGGACTTAACCAATTAAAGGATGGATTGGTAATCTAAAATGAGTAAACAAAATTGAACCAAGTAAAACATGTCAAGATAACATGTTTGAGTTGCATTGCATGTGTTTGGATCGGACGTTAATCCAAACACGAGAAACGAGGGGCGTTTCATACTCAAAGTGATGAAACGTGTCTCATTTCTCGGTCGCCGTCCCTTTGATCATGCATGATAGAGGTAGAGGTTCTTGTGCGTTATTTGTGCATTCATTGACTTGTACAAACTTGGCTTCTAGGCCATCGTGCATTGTGATGCTCGGTTGGTGGCTCGAGAGTCGAGTACCGCACTCCTTTGAGCTTGAGAAATGATAAGAAGGGTGGTTATGCACACATGTCTTGCAAATACACTGCTGTGCCCTTGTTGTTCTCTGTTGCAGCAAAAACTGGAGTCTGGAAAATCAACTGGTCGACTGACCACAAGGAGTAGTCGACCGACCAGTATGGGTGGTCGACCGACCAGTTTTTCTGGTCTACAGCCACCTTTTCTGGTCGGCAGTCCACCAGAGGGTCCCTGTGTTGGAGAAAAAGCATTTTGGAGATTGGCACAATTTTCAGAGGTCAAGGCAAGTGCAAATAGAGGCAATTGGAGGCACGGTAATGGATTTCCGAGCAAAGCCAACCGAGCATGCATATCCCGCTCGCTTCCCGAGGCCATTTGTTTAAATTGCTTAGCTAAACTAGTTCATTAGCTTAGTTATTTTGTAATTAATTAGTTAAGTGTTTAATTAATTAATTTGGTTTGTAATTACTAAGCTAATGAACTAGTTTAGCTAAGCAATTTAAACAAATGGCCTCGGGTTAATTAGTTAAGTGTTTAATTAATTAATTTGGTTTGTAATTACTTAGCTTAGATTAGCTAGTTGCTCAATTTGTGTTGTAATAATTAATTAGCTAAGTTAGTTAATTAGTTGATTTGTAATAAGTAGCTTAGCTTAGCGTAGCTAGCTTAGCTTATTCATTCGGAACCTCCGTCGAGAGGGCACAATGTTGTAATAAGTGTGCGTGAGTGTGTGAATGTCTTCCAACCCCACGTCTTTCTTCCTTTTATTTACCAGCTTTTAATGGTTAGTTTTAGGGCATGTTTCAGTTAGCATACTTATGCTTTGCATGCGTGCATCATTCATTCGTATTGCATGCACCAGGCTCGGCGCATCATTCAAACTACATTGTATTTCAATTCCTTTTTGAATACATGTATCAAGTGTAGCATTCATGTGCTATCTTAGATAGCCGAGCCTATTTTAGTTGCATTTTTGCACGCGTTGCATTAGGCATCTTGTGTAGTTCGGATCATGCATGATTTCTAATTAGCTTCTTTTTTGGCTCGGAGTACACTGTAAGTGTTTACGCTTTAGCATCCTTGCATGTGTGTAAGTAACTGCCATGTATAGCATGCTTGCCATGAGGCTATGTGCTTAATTGATTAACTGCATGAATACCTGTGGATGAAGGCTTCATTGTTTGAATTGGGACAATTCATTGATTGTGAGTTTTAAGCCCACTTTGCGGAGTGGCAAATCATGTTTTCTTAAGCCCACTTGAGGGTGGCAAATCCGCATTTTAGCCTACTTGCGAGTAGCAACTTCAAACCATTTCCAAAAAACAAACATGAGATGTTTTGTTCCAATTTAAGCGATTTGGTCTATACTTGTGTGCTGTGCGCATCACATAGTAAGCTAGCTAATAATCAAACAAGAACACATGTGTTTTCAAAAACAACATATCATGTTAGTAGAGGCCGATCTTTGATTGGGCGAGCGGGGGTGCTCATTTCAGGACCTTCCCCTCTCGTACCCAAGTTCCCGAGCCAAGACAACTTTGGTGATGACGGACATGTGGCCTTAGGCACGAGTCAGGGTTTCCTAAATTTCCCAAAATAAAATATTTAGGTGGCGACTCTGAAATCTGGCAAAGCAGTCCATGTTTGGCGCTTTTTGATTAAAATCAATTTTCCAAAACAATTTGCCGAATTTGGACTCTTTGGTGATTTATCAGTCTTACATTGCACTTTGTGAGATTAGATTCAAAACCGTGATAGGAGTCCGAATTGTAGTAGCTATGAACACAATTCGCGCCCTCACGCGCAGAGCAAAGTTCGGGCGGTCTATAGCAAGCCTCCAGCAAACCGTCCAGGAATAGCAGTCGGCAAACACAGTGACTTAAGTGCACCAATGCAAATACAATGCGAAAAACATATAAGTGTAAATAAAAATTCACATCATGAGTCTCAAGTCAAGTTCTCTAAGTCCCCAGCAGAGTCGCCAGAAACTGTAGCTTAACTTTTCGTGCCCCCTTTCGGAAGACGAATAGCCCTACAGTTCAGACTCCACTTGTAGTTCTAAATTTGATTTCACAAGTGCAATGTGAAATAATGAAAACACAAAAGAGTCCAAATCCGATAATTCTTTTTTGGAAAATCAATGTTTTGAAACAAATACTAAAAATGGACTGCTTTGCCAGATTACAGAGTCGTCACCTAAATATTTTTGAAAAATTTAGGAAGCCCGAGACTCAAGCCAAAGGCCATTAGTCCGTCATCACCAAAGTTGTCTCGGCTCGGGAACTTAGGTACGAGAGGGGAAGGTCATGAATTTAGCACCCCACTCGCCCAATCAAAGATCGGCCTCTACTAATCATGATATGATTTTTATTTACATTATATGCTTTTGTTCTGATTTAGCTATTTTTACTATGTTTCGCATATAAGGTATAGACTAGTTTGCAAGAATTGGAACACTTGATCTCATGTTTTGTTTTTAAGTTGTTTTGTAAATTTTCCACTTAAAAAAAAATGGACTTAAAATGGACATTTAATCAAACCATCCCAATTCAAGCAACTAGCCTTCATCCACAGGCATTCAAACAATTATATCATTTAAGCAATTAGCCTCATGGTATTTATGCTTTGGACATGGCAACACAAACATCCGATGCAAGATGCTAAAACATAAAAGCTCACCTAGTACTCCGAGCCAAAAAAGGTGAAAGAGTTAGAAAAAGATGCATGTTCCTAATTTATGCAATATGACTAATGCAACACACACATTATGTATTTTTATATGCTCGGCTATGAACATAACACATGATTTCATTTAAAACATGCGAGAGAGCACGTATTCAAGTAAATGAATTTGGACATTGATATCGGGTTAGCATGATGAGTCGAACCTTATATGCATGCAAGACAAATGGATGCGAAGCATAAGAATGCTAATGAAATGTGATGCCCTATACTAACCATCGTAAGCAAATAAGTAAGAGGGAGAAAGACATGGGGTTGGAAGACATACACATTATTACAACATTGCCCTTGTGCAAGAGGGTGCGAATCAAAGTTCGAAAAGTCCGAATTAAACTAATTATTGCAAGAGGGTGGTACAAGGTGTAAAAATGAATTTCTTGGGTATGATTAGTGGGAATATGGAAGGTTTGTGGTTGTTTCAAAGCTTGAACAAGACTTCTTTATTGAACCTCGAAGTACGCACAATACCACTTTCATCATCGAGTGTTTCGAGTAAAGCGTTTGAGCCTTGTGGGTGGTCAAAAATGGGGTGTTCACACTTCTTGAGCAAGAAAATACTAGACTACGAGACCTGTTACACTCCCCTCGAGAAAGCTTGCCTAGCCTTGGTATGGGCTACCCGGAAGTTGAGGCACTATCTGTTAGGTCACTCGGTAATTCTGGTTTCGAGATTAGATCCCATCAAATATCTCTTTGAGAAACCAGCACTTACGGGTAGGCTAGCCCGTTGGTTGCTCCTCATTACCAAATTTGATCTCAAATATGTTACACGCAAGTTGGTTAAAGGGAGAGCTGTTGTGGAATTCTTGGCAGATCACCCAGTAGAGGGAGATGAAGCAGTGGAGTACTTTTTTACAGATGAAGATATTTTGCAAAAGAGGAGAAAATGTGGATAATGTACTTTGATGGAGCAACCAATCAATACGGTTATGGGATCGATGTGTTACTAATAGCACCTGATGACTCCCATATACCCTTAGCTTTCAAACTCCAATTCAAAGTATCCAATAACAAAGCAGAGTATGAGATGTGTATTGCTGGTTTAGAAGTCGCCCTGGAACTAGGGGCAAAAAGGTTGGACGTCATCGGGGATTCGAACTTGGTTGTGTCTCAAGCTAACGGAAATTGGCGGGTTAAAGAGGAGAAAATAAAGGTTTACCATTAGGCCTTGGAAATATTAATTCCGAGGTTTGAAAAGCTAACGTTTACCCACCTGCTAAGGGAGAACAATCGATTTGCTGACACACTAGTAACTCTATCTTCTATGGTAGACATTCCATTGGGAGTCAGGATGCGTCCGATCATTATTCAACAGAAGTACATGTCGGCCTATGAAACTATCACCGCGATAGATGGGGCTTCAGACAAAAACCCCTCGTGCTACGATATTTGGAATTTCATGGAAAATTAGACATATCTGCCAGGAGCAAACACCAAGGATAAAAGGGGCGTTTGGCCGTCCAATTTATCATCTACGGGGGCAAGTTGTACAAAATAGGCCATTTGGGAATGCATAAACTGTGTGTTGAGAAAGAAGAAGCAAAACGTCTTATGGAGGCCATTCATGGGAGAGAGTGCAGAGTCTACATGAACGGTGTGATGTTGGCCCGAAAAATCCTTAAACAAGGCTACTACTAGTCAACCATGGAAGAGGATTGTATTGGTTTTGTTCGGCACTGCCACAAATTCCAGATTCATGCCAATTACATTAACATTCCGCCGTCAAAGCTCTACAATATGACTTCAACATGGCCATTCTCTATTTGGGGGATAGATGTTATCTGCGCGATTACGCCAAAGGGGTCAAATGGACATGAATTCACTAAATAGGTGGAGGCCCAGTCCTACTCTATGTCAAAGGCGTCGCATGTGGCTAAGTTCATCAAGAACAATATCATCTGCCAGTACGGAGTCCCGAACAAGATCACTTCAGATAATGGCTCGCACTTCAAGAAAGGGGTACTGGATCTGCTTAAGAAATACAATGTGGCTTTCCACAAGT
Organism: Camellia granthamiana; assembly: GCA_036172215.1. Classification (NCBI taxonomy): domain Eukaryota; kingdom Viridiplantae; phylum Streptophyta; class Magnoliopsida; order Ericales; family Theaceae; genus Camellia; species Camellia granthamiana. The sequence goes on along the minus strand of CM069903.1, from coordinate 162,995,778 downwards.
CTTCAATATACAGATCGCAGACCAGTGGAGCTGTTGAGGCGGTGAACAAAAATATCAAGAATATTTTGTGAAAGATGGTGGAAACCTACAGGGACTAGTCAGATAAATTGCCATTTGCGCTCTGGGGCTAGAGAACCTCAATCCAAACATCTACATGGGCAACCCCTTATTCTCTCGTCTATGGGATGGAGGCTGTTCTGCCAATTGAAATTGAAGTGTCGTCGCTGGGAGTTATGACCGAGTGTTAGATAGCAGAGGCGGACTGGCAGCAGAGCAGGTTTAAGGAGTTAATATTGTTTGATGAGAGAAGGATGAAGGCTTTGTATCATGTCCAGGGTTACCAACACTGAATTGTCAGGGCTTTTAACAAGAAAGTTAAGTCCAAAAACCTCCAGGAAGGAGACATGGTATTGAAAGACAACCGGGCTCCCATCTATGACCCTAGGGGCAAGTTTAGACCCAATTGGACTGGTCCTTACATCATCAAATCAATTTGGTCAGGAGGGGCAGTTATTCTCATGGACTTAGATGGCCTGGAGTTTTCATAGCCGATCAATATGAACAAGTTGAAGAAATATTACCCTTAAGAGGCTCGTTAGGCTGAAAACCCGAAAGGGCGACCTAGGCAAAAGTTAGAGTATAAAAAATTAGAAATAAAGAAAAACTAAGCTAGCAAGGTTGAAAACCCTAAAGGGCAACTTTGGCAAAAGTTAGAGCGCAAAAGGAGAGAGTCAATACTCGAGTGAACTTGAACTGAACTACGTAAGGCATGATTCCCATCTTTGGGATACGTAGGCAACTTCATCCTGAAGTTCGGCCGTAACTATCTCCAACTCAACTGTCTTGACCGTTTTCCTAATCAGGTCATCTTTGTTCATCATCTGTTAGTTCGGTTGTGATCTTCATTTTGGGAAGAAAAGCTGGTTACAATGTAGAGCAGTAGTGGTATATAATTAGGGGCAGTTATGATCTTTTCATTCGGGGCTGTACGTCTTGAGGGTTGATTCTGCGTGTATCAGGTGGTGATCATTTCCAAAAATTGTTTTGAAAAGTTTTAATAAAAGCTGATTTTTCTCAAAATTTTACCCTTTTACAACTTGGACCATTTTTGGGATCGAAAGAAAAATTTTCAGTACTCACAATTTTAATTTTATTGATTTCAACACAAGTACATTCTCTAACTTTTGATTTAAATCAAAGTTGTTTTTACATCATAAAACTTGAAAAGAAAAATCAAAGAAGTAAAACTAGCGGCACAGGTAAGTCAGGTAGCTCTATGTCTTCTACTTGCACACACGAAAGTTTCTGCAACTAAAGATGGCCCAACTTGTTCTTCATCTTCAAGCCAAGCTAAACACTTATCAGAAAGGGCGTAACTAAAGTTAGGAGCAGGGGCTAGAAGCTCCCTTGTCCTCCAGGCAGATAGGTGTAGACCGCCTGGAACTCCGCTCCGCGTGCGAGGGCGCGAATCGTGGTTCTTAGCTACTACAGTTCGGACTCCTGTCACAGTTCTGAATCTAATATCACAAAGTGCAATGTGAGACTGATAAATCACCAAAGGGTCCAAATCCAGCAAATCGTTTTAGAAAATCGATTTTAATAAAAAAGCGCCAAACATGGACTGCTTTGCCAGATTTCAGAGTCACCACCTAAATATTTTATTTTGGGGAAATTTAGGAAGCCCTGACTCGTGCCTAAGGCCACATGTCTGTCATCACCAAAGTTACCTCGGCTCGGGAACTTGGGTATGAGAGGGGAAGGTCATGTAATGAGCACCCCCGTTCGCCTGATCAAAGGATCAGCCTCTACTAACATGATATGTTGTTTTTGAAAACACATGCGTTCTTATTCCGGTTTATTAGCTATCATTACTATGTGATGCGCATAGCATACAAGTATAGACTAGATCACCTAAATTGGAACAAAACATCTCATGTTCGTTTGTTTGAAAATGGTTTGAAAATGCTACTCGCAAGTAGGCTAAGTCGCGAATTTTGCCACCCTCAAGTGGGCTTAGAAAACAACATGATTTTGCCACTTCAAGTGGGCTTAAAACTCGCATTTTGATGAATTGTTCCAATTCAAGCAATCCAACCTTCATCTACAGGCATTCAAGCAGTTATATCAGTTAAGCAAATAGCCTCATGGCAAGCATGCTAACATGGCAGTCACTTACATACATGCAAGGATGCTAAAGCGTAAACACTCACAGTGTACCCCGAGCCAAAAAAGAAGCTAGTTAGTAATCAATGCATAATCCTAGCTATGTCAACAATGCCTAATGCAACACATGCAAGGTGCAACTAAGTAGGCTCGACTATTCTAAGATGTCATGTGAATGCAACTTGATAACATGTATTCAAATTGGTATTGAAATACAATGCAATTTACATGATGCGCCGAGCCCGGTGCATGCAAGACAAAATGAATGATGCACGCATGCGAAGTATAAGGATGCTAATTGAAACATGCCCTAAAGCTAACCATCAAAAGCGGTTAAGTAAAAGGGAGAAAGAAATGGGGGTTGGAAGACATGCATCACACACATGCACACTTATTACAACAGTTGTGCCCTCTCGACGGAGGGTCTGAATAATAAGCTAACTAGCTAAATCTAAGCTAATCTACCTAACTAATCTAATTAATCTAATTAAACTAGTTATTACACAACAAATTGAACAACTAGCTATAACTAATTATTACACAACTTTAATCAATTAACAAATTAACTAAGTTAGCAACTAACTAAACAAGTAAACTATATGAAGTAGGCTGCCTCAGCTCTGCCTTGAACGATAAAGGATGCATGCACGGTCACCTCGTTCGGAAATCCATTGTGATGCCCCAACTTGCCTCTGTTTGCACTTGTTCTCAGAATATTGTACAAGCTTCCAGATAGCTTCTATTCCACCATGGGGACCTCCAGAAGCATGGCTGACCACTTATTGGTGTTGCCAACCACCTGCCGACCACTTACCTTTGCTACAAACCAGAAAAAGTGGTCGGCCAGCCACTTTTACTGGTCTGCCGACCAGAAAAATCTGCACTTCTCCAGTTTGCTGCAACAGAGAACAAGGAGGGGCATGACAATGTATTTGCAAGATATGTGTGCACAACCACTCTCCCTATCATTTCATGATCTCAAGGGAGTGTGGTTCTCGACTCTCGGGCCACCAACCGAGCATTGCAATGCACGATGGCCAAGAAGCCGAGATTGCACAATTCAATTTCAATGAATGCATACATAACACATAAATGCCTTAAACTCTATCATGCATGATTCAAGAGCGTCGGCGATCGACAAATGAGGCACGTTTCATTACTTGAAGTATGAAATTACTTGAGGTATGAAACGTCCCTTGTTTCTCCTGTTTGGATTAACACCCTACCCAAACACAATGCAATGCATGCATGATCAACCTATCAAAACTAATGGCATGCAAACAATGCTAATGTGACATGAGCATGCGAACACAATGTAATGCAACATGATCAACTTACCTATGCTAATGGCATGCGAATAATGCTAATGCAACATAATCAACCTAGCAATGCTAATGGCATGCAAACACAATGCAATGCAACATAAGCTTGCAAACAACAATGCAATGTAACAACATGCGAACACAATGCAATGCAACAACATGCAAACAACATGCTATATGGACTTAAACCACATATGGACAGACCTCAGTCATGCCCAAAACAGTGGCCAAAACTCAACAAAACCTAGGCACAAAGAGCAAGGAATGCACATTCAACTCATGGCTCGCAAGTAAGGCATAAAGGCACGACTTTCAAACACATTGAAGAGTGACATGCATGAGAATATGGCAATGCTACATGCTCTGAAATGAAGTGTTAAATGATGCCAAATCATCCAATCAACACAAATGAGGCATGCTAGAAGGCCTAGAGCATAAGACTAGTTAAGAGCAATACACAAGGAGCATGCAATACTAAGCTTAAACCACTAAACCAGCTCTGGACAGAGCTTAACCATGCCAAGTTAAGGGTCAACAACATGCTGAAATGGGGCTCAAGAGCTTAGGCAAACATGCATACACATTGGCTCACAAACAAGGCATGAAGGCACAACTTTCAAACATATTGAAGGAGTGAAAAATGTGAGAGTATGGAAATGAAATATGCTCTGAAATCATGTGACAACTGAGGCTATACCATGCAAACATCACATTCCAAGCATGCTAGAGACTTCGAAACTCAAAGCTAAGGAGCAAGATTGCACTATGCCTATACAAAGCAAGGCACGCATGACCCAAAACACTTAAAACAGAGTTTAAGCATGGCAAAACATGGATAAAATCATGCTGGAGTGTAGTCAAAGTAGGCTAGAATGATGGTCTAAAGTATAGAGCATGTTGGGCTAACAATGTAGAATTACACTACAAGTGTATGAACCACTCAAGAGACAACCAAACTAGCCAAAAACATAGTCATATCAGGTCCAAAAAGTCCCAAGAACAAGCTTAAACAAAGCCACAAAGGAGTGTAAAAACATGCTCATTTGATAGGCCCTCTATGCATACAAACAAGACAAGAGGAGAGGGGACCACCCCCTTTCATTTCAGGCCTCAACACCACATTTCTACTACTGAAAATCCATTGGATTTCAGTGGTTAAAAGGCCAAGAGAAGATGATCTCAAAGGCTTAAAGAAATGGCCCAAAACAAGGCAAAAAAAAGCACAAAAGGACGGTAGACCACCCCCCAACACTAAAGAGC